>PPHD01031665.1:0-10006 GCA_002909625.1 Bambusicola thoracicus
GGCTTAAAAAAGAAAAAAAGAAAGAAAGAAGAGGAAGTCTAAATAGCCTTTAAAACTATTTAAAAAAATTTCTTATCAGCACTGAAGTGGTGTGAAGGAATTCTCAAGGTAGGATAATCTCATTTTGTAAGGCAGAGATGCAAATTATATCATTATACTCTGGTGCTTAAGGCAAAAGATTGGACCTTATTATTCCTTATGCAACCAAACGAATGCAGCAAGGAAGACTTTTTGTAGAAGTACCTGATTAAATAATACATTAAAAGTATAGATTTCATAAGTAGTTGTTCGCAGCATAATGCAGAGCTTCAGTACTGGTATTTGGATAGTGTTTCTGGGGTTTAAGGTAAGCACTGAACTATGCTTCCTTATGTGTCCATGAAGAGAACATCATCATTTGTGCCTGTCTGGGGAAATGCCATGAAACTGAAAAATTTCCAGTGGGTGCAGTTACTTTTTTTCTACTTCCTCGAAGCGCACAGCCAGCTACTGGTTTGGAAGATGATGGGATGAGAAAAGACTGTAATTTTCTTTCACTGCTATAGCTGTTGTCCTGGAAATGAAAGGACTGAATCAGTCTCAAGCAAGATGGAGAGACTTTTGCCAATATAATGGCCACACTGTTGTGATGTTTCAGCACTGTCTCCCAAAGAAAGCTGCTTCTATTAAATTTCTGTCCGTCATGGCATGGGGCTCAGACACCAGGTATAACGAAAAATAACGTAGATGCTCCTTGCTCTTGTAAGGTCTATATCTGGAAGCGAGAAGGAATGAAAAATTCTGTTTTTTAGTCAAGAAAGCCAAGAACAATTGCAACCATTGGCAGTTCTTGGGGAGGTGGTCAGAATTTTGAAATTTTTGGGTCTTCCTCAGAGTTTGTAGCTCCATTCTGGCAGAAGTTTTCTGTCAGGTGGGGTTAACCTTATGCATCTAAAATAAAAACAGGTTAACCTGTCAGAAAATCTAGTTCTGGAAATTTACACTTATATGTGTTCCAGCTATCTTTAAGAACTTAGATGAAGTTGTGAATTGAGTGCTTGGCTGCCCCAGGCTCCCATTTGGTGCTGGGGAGTTTGGCATTTCCGGGAGGCAGATGTTTACCCATCCAATGAAAATGTCAGATGCTCTTTGCAGAGTACATAGGAATCCTTAACATGCAGAACTTCAGGAGCTGAGAGGGATGTCCAAAGTTAGAGCAAATTAATTCAGAGTTTGGGGCCTTTTGATTTGTCAGATCTTCTGAATGTTTATAGGCCCTATTATCTCATGTCTGTCTGGACATTAACGGTCAGGGTGACTAAGTAATAGCTGGAAAAATTGTATTGCTCACAGGGCTTTTTCTGCATTATCTGTCAGTATTTCAATTATACTTTGAAAAGAGCAAAGGGGGAAGAAAATAAGAAATTTAAAAGAAACTGAAGGAAACAAGGAAATCACTTATTTTCTGTGGTGCTCTGACAAATCTGCATTCATATTTATTTCACAGGAGAGAACACTGAATAAAGCTTTATTCATTAATGCTTCCTATTCCAGTATATGATGAAATTAGGGCATCTCTTGAGACTGAACTGTATATAGTCTTTCCAATAATGCGTAGGGAATGCTGCCCTGAAATTCTGGAGGATAAATGAAGGTTGCTAGTTCCAGCAATTTCAGAGTGAGACGAGCTTTAATCGCATTGCTTCTATTGACTTATGAGTTTTAAAATAACAAGAAATGTGGATTCAACTCAGTTTGTGTAAGTGCATGGTCAGAAATACATCTATTCATACTATTCAATTCTGACCTGAAGAAGTTTGAAGGACTTTTGTACATTCGATATAAGAAGAGGTGGCATTTGTTTGCCTTTTAATCTATTTCTTTCTTTCATGATGTATTAGAAGTGTATTTGCAAAAGTGAAACATAAGAAAAAAATGGTGTCAAACTAAAAGAGGGGAGGTTTAGACTGGATATAAGGAAAAAGTTTTTTACAATAAGAGTAGTGAAGCACTGGAAGAGGTTGCTCAGAGAGGTGGTGATTGCCCGTCCATGGGGACACCTAAGGTCAGGCTGGACAAAACTCTGGGCACCCTGATGTATGCAAGTGGGGCCGTGCACAGTGGAGAATTGCTCATTAATGATTCCTTCTGACTCTGATCAGTAAAATCCCAAGCTAGCTGTAATCTTTAGACAGAGTGAAGGTACAAATCTAGAAATATTGTTTATATTACTAAAGCAACCCTGCTTTTTTGCATTATGAGGGAAAAGTGACAGCCTTCTATACAACATGAAAAAATAAAATACTTAATATTATGGAAAAAAATACCATTGTAGATCCTTTAAGTTCTGATATAGTTGCAGCAAATTGCATTTGTTTAACACCTTTCAATTAGAAATGTTTAAAAAGTTTATCAAGAACCAAAGTATGGAGTGAAAATACTGCAGTTGTTCAAGGGGAGCACTGCTCAGCTTATTTACAAAATTAATTGTATACAATGTATAATTGAAACTAGAGGAAAGAAATTGATTGAAAGAATATCCTTACCTGAGCTGGAACTTAACCAAGAATGGATATTACAATTTCCTGTTGTTTCTAAAGGTCACTGGAGTCTTTTGATGATGTGAAATCCTGAATCTCAGTTCAATGTCTGTGAGTGAGACAGCCCTGACTTACTTGTTTTTTATCTGTGATTAGACAACTCATAATCCAAACAAAAAGTAAGTTCATAGGATATGAAATCAATCTGGGATCTTTCTAAAGAGAAAGGTTGCTCCTCTGGACTTTAAAAGGCAGGCAAAACAAATAAGTGTTATGCATTTAAATGATACATATCTAGAATATATGCACAGCAGATATTTTGTATTACAGTTACTAATATCCAGCTTTCTTTCTTACTATACTGGCCATTGTTCCTGTTATGTTTACAGTGATGGAAAGGAGTAACATAGGACTTTAAACTACAACTCCAGTAAATTCCAGGACTGCTTGCCTTTTCTTTATAAAGAACTCTCTTTAGATATTAACTGAATGTTTCATTTTCAGTTGTAACCCAAAGAACAATATAATTCATTATGACGGCAAGGAGTATTTTCTCTGCACTGATATTCGTGCGTCCAAACTGACCTCATGCTGTTCTCTGGAGCAGTCAAAACTTGCAACTTTCTATAAAAATCCAGGCACAGTTTTTCTTTTTTTTTTTTTTTCATGACATTAAAACTCTGGGATATTTTCACACTTTTTCAGTATGAAGTCCTGCTTTAAAGCTCAGCGGTACCATAAAGTCCTTGATGTGAAAACCATGCTCATTATCAGAGCTGAAGGAGATCCTCTAATCTTTTAAGATTACTGAAGATAATCCTTATTGGTGTGAAGGAAATAGAAAAGAAAGTTGTAAATGTAAAATTGAAAAACAGCTAAAACTCTATGAGTATACTTGGCAAGCATATCCTTGTCTGTATTAAGGAAATATCAGAGGCCTGCTTAGCTTTGTGACACTGAGCTAATAAAGAATCAAAAAACATATTGAACCCATCAATTTTTCTTAGCATGGCCATTTTTCAAAGTTTGAAAAGATTACTCTTGGCAGACATATATACATATAGATGGATGTATGTTATTAAGGGTAAAATATGAGGTATATGGGGTAAAAGATGATATTTCATGTCACCTATATTGATGAGAATTTATAGCTTGGATGGTAAATCTTGGATTCTAAAATGGAAAGGATGAGAATCTGTATAATATGCAGAATTCAATTGATACTTATAAATTTGAAATGCTTCTATTAGTGGTTTTCAATCTTTGTAAAATGATTGTTTGCAACAGAGTTCTGCAAATTAGAGGAACAATAATGATCAGTGATGACATTGGAGACTCCTACAAAGAACATATAGAGTTTTGTTTAATTTTATTTACTTGCCTTGTGCACTTGTTTATAAAAAACCTGAAAACTACAGAGCATCCTTCTTGGAAACCTTGGTCTTATAAATTTTCAGAATAATATAGAATATTTGAACTCATTATGTTGTATTAGTGAGTCACCACAAGATAATAATACAGACTCTGCAGAGCTGTAGAAGAGGTATATTCAGTTGGAGTATAGCATTCAGGTTATCACACAGAACCAGACAAGAAAGCTACAGCAAGGTCTGAAACTCTAGGTGCAGAAGATAATACTGGTCTATCTACTTTCCTACTGCAGCAGACACATTCCAGATAGTAAACCCTTTTCTGGAAAAAGAACAACATTATGCTGCTTGCAACTGTGTTTGGTAATCCAAAAGAGAGGAAGAAGAGAAATCTGAGTCTGCAATATAATTAATTCAAAGTGATGAGTCAGATTCCTCCATCAGACACTCTGTATGACAGTAAAGAACACCACAATTGTGTCCTGGATATATATATATATATTACTTATACACATATTAATAAATATGTGCAGCACAATTGCAGTTAACATACCTAAAGTGAAGAGATGCACTCAACAGGAGTTGTCAAACTATTTTAAACAAGGCACTTGATCCACAGGAGTGTGCTCTAGATGACACTGCTTGAAGCGTTGGGATTTTACTAAATGATACTAAGTGCTGCCTTCTAACCTTAACCATTCTGTGATAACAAAACATAAAAGCTAGGCTTCAGTTGAAAGTCAATTTATGTTAAGTTGGAATCTGAATTTTAAGTGGCTGAACATTTTAAAATAACTTAATGGAGAGACATTCATTTAATTTTGAGTAATACTGTCTTGTTCTGCTCGGCTCAAAAATAAGTCATAAAGTTGAATAATTTCCTTTTATTCCAGAGGACTATTCAGAAAACTGTTTTTCAATATTTGGTCTCCTAGTAGTGACGTGGAGAAGCTGTGGAATGGAACAGTCAACTTCTGAATGTAAAAATCAGAGGAAAAAAAAGAGTAAACTGGGGTTTGTGTGCAGCATTAAAGGCTTTAAATTGAGCCTAATTAATATATTTTTCAGGGCATGAAGGAATTGAGTAGCAGAGCTTAGACTTAAAATATTTAAGTCTAAAATATTTACCCCATGTGAGTTAAGCTGACTTCGAGGAGAGAGATGACTTCAGTGATCATCGTGTATTTTATGTCTCTTCTGCAGATGTCTGGATTTGAAAGAAGACTATGGATTCATGTAGCTCATTAACATTACAAGTGCAGGATGTTCAGCAACCTGTCTTGCTTATTTCACACTTCTGGTAGAAGAGGGAAAATTTAAGTTTCACCTTTTCCTCTCTTTGAAAAATAAAGCAATGAACATTGAATAGCGCTCATGAATACTTACAGTAACTGTTCTCCTGGTTGTACAATAGTGGTAGTAGAAGAGGGTAAGGTTCGCTTTATTTAAGGTGTTGAATTGAATGGTCAGGTCAATGAACTGTTTGGATAAGTTAAGACTTTGATTCACCTTCAGTGTTTACCCTATCAATTTTGTATGTAGACATTTCAACAGAAACATCCCTGTCAAAATGTTTCCAAATAGTAAAATAAATAAAAAAAAAGTTACTATCTTATGATTGAAGACTGTTTGATGAGTTCATGCAGACCTTTTCCTTCTTACTGCTTATGAGCTGAGGTTCCTGGTTACTGTGAGGGTTGCCAGTGGTTTATTTAGCCTTGATTCTGTAATCCTTTTTTGACTACAAAGTTTGGTTACCCAGAGCTTCTAAATTTTTACATATTAAAAATACTAGAAGATACTGACAAGTTGTACGCACTTAAGAGATGAGCATAAATGACTGTTTAGTGGGGCAAATCTGAATTAGATTAGAGTGAAACAGAAAATTTGTGAAAGCTGTGAGAATTGTTTCTTGCAAGGCTGATCAAAACCATAACTGTTCAGTGTTCATTTCTGTAGACAGATTTATTATATTTGTTTGAGCTGTTTCCAGTAGAGAAATGACATATTCTGTGTAATGGAAGCCACACAGATCAGCCTACCTATGTTCATAACTATATAAAGCATATAGGAGAGTGCACAGGATTTTCTTTTCAAAATAGACAGGAAGAAAGGAGCTGGTTTCCTTAAATAAGTTATGGATAGATACTTTAATAGTAGAGATTGATTACATCAAAAACCAGGGATGAGAAAAAGTCATTAATGATTCTGTAGTTACCTCTTGCTTTTGAAGTGAGAACACTTGTCTGGAACAAAGCTGCACAAAGAGATATGCCTATGTAAAGCTGTGGCTTGCACAGATGGTTTCCCAAGGCCAGTGCAAACCCGCTCTGTGGCTTGTCTGTCTTTTATTGTGGCTGCAGGATAGTGAATTTCATGTTTGCTGTTGAAATAATTGGATTTCAGAAAAATAAGTACTTTTCTCTACTAGTACATTGCTAAATAATAGCTTTTGTTTAGTACTTGATATGAAAATTGTGTAGTCTCTTTCTTTTGTGGTAGGCAACTGGAGGTACGCAGAAGAGAAAATGCAGAAAGTCTATTGGCTAAGTTCAGGTTGAGAAGTGGTGTGTGATACTCAGAACAAAGCAAAAATTCTACATAAGTAATCCCCTTTAAAACTTGCTGTTGCACAAGATACTATCTCATTTATATTTTGAGAACCCATCTTTATGATGCCATTTTTTTTTGCCATGCCAGGCAAAATAGCTTTGTTACTGATATATTGGATTTCTCAGTCCTTTGAGTAATAAACGCTGATCCTGCTAGACACTTTAAAAATGATTATCTGGGCAAGTGTATTAGGAATGCAGCAGACAAAAGGGTTAGGTTTGCTCTTGAGAGAGCAATACCAAAGAACCAGAGGTATTTAGATGTAACAGATGTGTTGCTGCCAAGTAACACAACGAGAAAAGGTTTAAAGTAAGAGGAAACATTATTAATGTAAAATGCCTCCCTTTTCCTGTTATGAATCTTTCCCATCTTCCCAGCCCCAACTTTTGAGAAGACTATTAAATTCTCCCAATACTGATTTTCAGTGCATTGCAGAGTATAATCATGTAGATGAACTCTGCTAAGGCCGGCTGAGCTCGGGGAGGTGGACTAAATGTGGTATGCTGTTTTGGGGCTCAAATTTATCAGTCTCAATAGTAGTGATGTAGTATAGGGCAATAATTGAACACTGAGTGGAGAAGAAATAGCTACAAATGGAAGCAGAAGTCTGGAAGAAGCAGGGCTTGTGGATACGGCGGGTATCAGATCAGACTTATGTAACCTTCTCAAGAGCTTTCTGCTTGCATTGGATGAATACAGAAGATCACATTTTTATATGTGGGCTTTGCTTTTGTATATTTCTTGATGAATTTATTTTTAACTAAAACTGTTGAATACTTTATTATATTTGAAGTTTAATTTTGCATTCCTTTAATATATCCAGAGTAATTTCCTGTGAGATAAGAAAATTTTATATCACTGCTTCTAGGCAGAAATAGTAGAAGACCTTCTACTATGCTTCTGCAGTGATTTTGCAAAGCTAGGGTAGATACATGGAAAAATGAGCATGCTCCATAAGGATTCCTCTGCCATTTTATTCTCTCTTGTGTAGATAGCATCCTCACTTTAAAGACGTCTAAGTACTTCTGAGATCACGCATCTAACATGTTTCTTTTTTCTTTTGCATTAAGAAGAAAGGTTCTCTTGATTTCATGGTTATGAATTGCTAAGCATAATTAGCATTGAAAATAATGCCTGTAGTGTACCAAGAAAAAAAGGCAGAATAGGTATGAAAGATACTATGTATGGCTTACCTCAAACATATTACCTGCTATTGATATTAGAAATATTGCATTTATTTAACTGTAAGGGATATAAATTCTTGGTAGGTATATGTGTTGTGATAAAGGATGAGTTACAGTAGGAGTCATCAAAACTGGTGTTCTTTGATACAGTTCACTGTTGTACAGTTCTAGCTTGAGCATACAAATAAGCAAATAAGAGCCTTCACTATGTGTTTTAAGGTTAATTATTCTTAAGGCTGAAGATATGATGATGCAGTAAAGATTCTGCAAAATCCTAGAAAATGCTTGCTCTTCATTCCTGTCAATTTGAATGAATTTAATGTACATAGGATCCCATTTATATCTATCTAGTCTTGACGTTTCTGTGATTCTGTGTCACTGTTTCACCGCTGAGTTAAATGCCTGTCATTGAGACGGATGTTCCTGGAGGAGAGACAAAAGTTTGTCTTGGTTGTTAATTTCAGTGCAGTTCTTTGAAGCATGAGTAGCCAATACCTAATTAAACTGCACACACAGTCTGAACAAATGAGAAAGAAATACTACTTCTTTCGGATAACCTTAAAGTGATGATTTCTCCTCAAGTAAATTCTACTCAGGGAAATCAATGCAGTGCTGATACAGAGGCTCTTTCCATAATACCTCATTATCTGAATGCACTACAGTAGCACATGTGCAGTATGGAAGAGTATATGTTTGGAGATCTTGGCTATATCTAGTCACAGCCATGGGAAAAGTATAATTTCATTCCTGTTCCTTTAATTTGAAGCCAGAGCTATATTCCTTGTCTACAGTAATATTATTCTGATGGTGATGTCTGATTTTGCTACATGTAGAGCAGACTTAGGAAATGCTGGGAGAATGTA
Organism: Bambusicola thoracicus; assembly: GCA_002909625.1. NCBI lineage: Eukaryota > Metazoa > Chordata > Aves > Galliformes > Phasianidae > Bambusicola > Bambusicola thoracicus. Next base: position 8,550 of record PPHD01031665.1, read on the forward strand.
GTCTAATAATTAGTATTGAAACTGAAAATTCTTGAAGTATTTCTGTTTTACTCTTCTAATAACTTCAGCTGTATTAATTTGCTCTGGTTGTGTATTAAGCCACATGCTTTGTGGCTTGCCTTTCTTACGTCAGAGCCTAACAAGAATTGGTTTAAATTCTATTTCATATTTTTGAGTTTATATTAAATTAACTAAAATACACTTTGAATCAGACAGGACAAAGTAAATAAGCTGTGTTGTTGCTTATGACCGGTACTTCTCTAGGCATTGTTTTTTTAAAGGTTTCTGGTCCACTAGGAAGGTAGATCATTTCTTATCACCACAGTTGAAGGACAGGTGGTGAATCACTCTGTGTAATATGAAAATTAGGTCACAAATAGCCCCTCATGTCTTACAAGAGCGCTTCACAATGCTTTTATGATCTGTAGGGATATACTCTTCTGTTGATGAGCAGTTCCGCTAATGTCAGGAGAGCTCCTTAGAGACAGAAAGAACCGTTGCACTCAGTTTCTTTGCAAAGTTAAAATCTTAAAAACAGCAAGTAGGAAGCTCTTCACCTAGCATTGTTCCTGGTAGAGAAGAAAAAATAGGAATAGGGGGAAAAAAAAAGATGAAGAAATAAAATATCTGTTTGAAACTGGGGACATAGGAGGGTATTTTCCTTATTTCCAGGATATGTATGTGTGCCATGTGTGAATACTTAGGAGAATATTAGTTTTGCCTTAATTTGATGGATTCTTTGGTAAGCTGAGATCTGGGTGACCTGAAATATTTACCAGGTCAAAACAATTAACTGTAGCATTAATTACTTTCTGAGCATTTTTTTTTTCCCCCTCAAACTAGAAGTATCTCCACTGAGCAGTAATGTTTAACAGGGCCAAAATGAGAAGAGTAACTGTAGGCCATCGGCAGCAAATGAAGACTTGTGCTTAGAATAAAGGATAGTTTGTGTATAGATGTAGAACAAAAGAGCTGACTTGCTATGGTATAAAAGAAAAAATTCTTTCAGATGGTTGCCTCTTTTTCTTCAAAATTTTAATGAAATAACAGAATATAGGAGTCATTGTTTCTTCTCAATTCATGATTTATAGCATATTTTTGATGATATTTTGATTATATAAATCATCAAATATTTGATGAAGACATCTGATTTGTGAAAGCAAAGTGTACAACTTTTTTGAAGTCTAAGGTATGACTCATGGGAAAACTACACAAAATGAGTCAGTTTCTCTGAGCCTTGAATACCTACCTGACTTTATGTTGTAATTTTCTTGAAAGTTTAGAGAAAACAGAGCAGTAAATTAGTTACTGGAAAAGGCTTAGAAGAAAAAAAGAAGAGGTTTGTTGTTCTTTCAAGAAGATAGATACACTTTATAAGCAAGATATTATTTTCCTTTTGCATGTACATCTCATAAGAGGGGCTATATAATGTAATTTGTTGAAGTTCAATGAGAAAA
>PPHD01031667.1:0-10005 GCA_002909625.1 Bambusicola thoracicus
TGTATGTATATCACAGGAAAACAATACAGCTAGCTGCCACTTTGCCCAGATGGATTCGTTTCTGCCTCTCTAATTAACAGAATCTAGAAAGTTAGAACTGGGTACAAGTGAACAGCTTACAGTTATCTTAAGAATCAGCACCGTAGAACTAAGAAGGCATCTACTCCCTGCTGTTGATATATGAAGAACAACCAGAAGATGGGAAACCTCCTCAATATGTAGCACCTTTTGGAATGGAGTAGCTCACCCGCAGCATCATTGGTGACACTTCACTGCACAGAGCTGCACTAAACAAAGCATCTGCATCACTACAAGTGTACACGCTATTGAAAGCAAATAGTTTCCTGCAGGAGCTTCAGTGGTCCTGGGAGTGAGTGGTTATAACACGCCGGGTCTGGCTACTGCAGTTGCATCCGCTGCAGCCTCCCCAAGAAATTTACTCTGCAACCATACTCAGTATTCCTGAGGTAACCAGCCCCATGTGCTGGAAATGATCCCCTCCAGTGACAGCATGGGGTTACCTGGGGTTTGGCCATCACCTGAAGGCAGCAGCTGCTGCAGGATGCACCGTCCAGGCTTGCTGCACTCCCTTCTTCCTCCTCTGTCCCAAGCTGAAACCCAATCCTTCCTCCGAAAGGCTGCAGGTTGGAAATGTAAACCTGACATGAGCCAAGCCAGTGACGTCTAAATACGAAAATGCAACTGCGAGGCCAGCATTAGTAATTAATCAACTGCACATGTTAAAAACCAGACCAGAATAACCCTAAACACAGCTTTGGCTAAGCTAATACCAAAACAGCAGCAAAAGCCAGCGTACAGCAGAAAGAGAAACCCTTTCCTCACCTGACCGCTCCTCTACAGGACCGGCTTGCCCATTAAACTCTCAATTCCAGCTCTTTACAGAATTAGCTAAGAGTAGAAGCAGAAAGCAATGCAGGACAGGGTGGGGAGCTTTGCTTTGCAGTTGTGCGTGGCACCTGGAGCCCTCCTGCATCACCCAGCAGTGGGGCTGGGGGCCACGATCTCACATCCACTGACAAAAGGTCAGGGCTGCCCTCGGGGGCTAAAAGCCTTCATTTTCAGCCTTAAGTGATGCTTTGAGATTGCCGAACCAATTAAAAAGAAGAAAAGGAGCAGTGATAAATCAGTAGCAAGGTCAGAAGCTCCAGCTCCATCCTGGCTTGAGTCATGAAGTCACGAGATTAATGGCTTCTTGGAGAAGCGAGTCCATCAGTCAGTGTGCAGACACAACATGGCATTTGGGACACCAATCCCCCACCGCCGGCTCTGCTGAGCAGCCTCCTTCTCCCCAGGCTGCTATTTTAAACAGAGGCTGAGCACGGTGCGAAGGGAACCTGCCAGGAACGAGACGCCGCTGTCAGAAACCGATGACACCACGAGTCCCACGGGGGCAGTTGAAATGTCAGATAAGATGCAGCGTATTCATTACCTCCTCCGACAGCCAGACCCAGCTGGAAGCTGGAAGGAAAGATTTCAGCCTGCTCGGTGTGCCGCGACGCCACTGAGCTCTGAACCCAAAGGGGATGAATGGTAGAGCACAGCCTTGTCTTTTTGGCAGAATAAGGAGGATTCTGTATTAAAAAACAAAGAGCCAAGCCTGTGTTCCTTTATGGAATGCCTAACGCTGCTGTGCACTGGCAGCAGCCTTCCTCAGATGTGGCTGTCTTTCAGCTGTTACTAAATTCAGAGGTTGTAAAATGCTTTGGGATGATAAAAATCACTCCAGAAACAGTTACTAAAACTATTTCCAGGAAATCGATCCATGGAGATGGTGAAAGTTCTGCACTTTCACAAAAGCTTCAACCAGAGAAATGCTGCAGCTGAGGTAGTTTCGCTTCCTTGCCTTTTCGGCAACAAACAGGAGCTGCATTGGGGTTTGACTCAGAAAATGCACGCCACAGACCTGAGACAAGCTGAAGTCTTGGGCCAAATTGGGCACCCGGAGGAGGGAGTGCTTATCCAGGCAGCCTGACCCACATTTCACACAGTGAGAGGGAGCCTGCTGCAAAACCAGCAGGAAAAAACCCCTCCGAGGTCACCTGGAGCTGCAGCTGTCTGCCCAGCCAAACTCCGGATCTGTTTGTGGTTTTGCTTTGTCCTGTTGGTTTTTGTGATTACCGATTGTCTAGATAAAGATCCCAGGTTAACAAAATGCACGCCGCAGGAACAGCATATTTATACACAGAAATAACACAAACCATCTTCAGAGCGTGTTTTGCTTTCTCGTTCTCCGCTCTAAGCTAAACGTTAGAAAGCAGCGTGCTCGGAGTTGGGTGAGCTTTGGGAAACGCAGCAAATGTGCTGCTGGTGTCCGAGCAGCTCCTTCCAGGGCTCTGCCATCAAGTTCCAGGCTGGGCACTCCCACCCAGCCCTCAGTCAGAGCTGATTAGATGCAGCCACAGAGTCAAACCCCGACATATTCATCTCATTTGGCAGCTCCGCAGTTAGACTATTAGCTCCAAGCTTTTTCCCCTCTCCCTCCTTCTTGTTCAATTATCTTGCTTCATCTTTATTCCGTTTCCAGGAACACTTAGCAACAGGCTCTTGCAATCAGCCGCCAGCAGGCGAGGATCTGAGGAGCAGATTCAGCACTTACGATGACCTTTTACTACACTCATGCAAATTTTAAAGAAAGTATGTGAACAATTTGCCTTTTAAGTATCCTCTGGTTACATTCTCCAGGAGTTAATTCTCCTTCTCTCTCAAGCGACATCAGAAACACCAGATTTTATGATTTTACACTAATGAGGACAAAATCTGTGCCTTATTTTGTGGAATTTCGTTCTGTACCTTGTGCAGCAACCAGGCCTTGAACAAGCACCAATCCTTGTGGATGAGGTGTGGGTCCTTCTCTGGCCCAGTGGCTTTTACAGGCAGAAAATCAGAAGCTTTCCCTCCAGGACACCCAAAGGGTGCAGCCTGCAGCATCCCAAGAAAAACCCTGCAGCTGTGATCTCAGCCATTGACACCTCTCAGCCAAGGCAGGAGAGGAAAGAGCAGCTCCAGTGCAAATCCTTACAGACCCACTGTAGAGATGCCAGGGGAGCTACATCCAAATGTGGGGACTTGGTGACCCTGAGGACCTCTCTGCCTGATAAACAATGCACTCCACACCATGAGGCTGGCAGCATTCCTACAGATGGGAAGGTATACAGTAAACCTGCCTCTGGCAAATCCCACTGGCAAAGTGGCACAGAGCAGCCTTTACAGCCACGTTCCTGCACCAGCAGCTGACCAGGAGGGGTGTTCATGGACTTAAATCAAATCCCAAAAGCTTTCCTTCACTTTCCCTGCCACTCAGTATTTTTCACACACACACAAAAGTTTGCACACAAGGACAGCCTGCTTGGCAAGCTGCACAAAGGGGCACTGCTGCCTTACATCTTTTCTCCCTGAAATGAAATCTCTAAGTATGAAAAATCCTGCATTGCTTGCAGTGACAAGAACCTGGAGGGAACAGGAACCTATAAAGGGAGGCAGCTCACTTCCTCCTGCTTCCTAAATGGTGCTTGTAAATGGGGAAGTCATTTGCAGCGCTCTATTTCAATAAGAGAGGGAAGAATTGCTTGCGGATCCCTGATGCTCCAGGTAATCTTAAAAAGTGTAATCTGCTTCGTTCCTTCTTTAAGAAATGAAAAGTCTGAATAAGAATGTCATTGATCTGATTGCTGGGAACAGCATCTGGAACATCACTCTCTGCCTGAGACTGCAGAAGCTACACAAGAGTTCAAAGCAGCCCAAACTCCTGAACCAGATGCTGCTCACTCTCATAGAAATGCCTGTGGATCTGTGTGAAAATGATTAAGCAAAATTCCTCCCTCTTTTTTCAGATTTATAACTCCAATCTGTTTTCTCTTAGAGGGCAGATGCTCATTACACACACAGCACATCAAAGGCCAGGAAGTTTGCGACAGCCGTCCCACCATGCACACCAGCACACATCCCGCTGGTGTTGCCCACAGCCACCCCAAAGCTGCACTGTGCAATAGCCCTGCGCTGGCCCTTTGAGGGAGAAGAAATTCTCAAACCCAAGGGCTCATTAACCAGCAGCTGTTGCTCAATTTTCACCTCCAAGCACTGGCTTGGCTGCAGAGGGAGCTCAGCAGGAGACCCCCAGACCACGTCCGGCTTCAGATCGGGCTCCAGTCCTCCGCAGTCCCACTGGGGACCCTGAGGACAAAGCGCTCTGGATGCATCCCCGTTAAATCTGCCCTAATGCCAAACAGCATCGTCACAGCAGTGCAGTCAGAAGCAGATTAAATGGGGTTGGGACCCCATCGTCATAAAACACCACTCTGTAACCAATAGGGACTATGAAAGGGAGAGACACAAGTCAGACGTTTGGGAACAATGTGACGCTGGGATTTCTGTGCTCTCACTGCTAACCCTGCCATCAGTGAGACAGTCAGAAAGGTCTCTGTCCTGCCAAGGCTCAAACTCTAATTCCAACTCTGATTTTCAGAAAATAAACACCACCAAGAGGTCCCATTGTGCCCTGTTTTGCCATGTGGCTTCTGCAACCTCCGTCCTCTCAGGGAGGCTACAAAGGCGGGCAGCCAGAGGCTATTCCAACAATGGTAGTGACAGTAAAAAGCAGTAATGTGTTGCTGTAGGGAATTCTCCTGATGCGTCACAGTCCAAGTCTTGCTATTACAGCCTTCCCAGGGAGCCCCATGCATTGGGTGCTAAGCACCAACCTGGGATGGGAAAGGCACTTCCCCCAGGATCTGTGCCCAGGCTTGCTGAGCCAAACACAAGCGGCCTGCATCTTCCCCAGCTGCACCGACAGAGCCTGTACCTTCCAATAAAGCATCTTCAGACACTCATTAACGAAATAACAACATTAAGAGAGCATTACGCAAAGAGATCAGTGCCAGGAATCTCTCAATCATCTACAAGAGGCCGATCCAGGAGGCAGGACGGGGAGGACTTGCTCACACAGGTAGCAGAACAACTTACCAAGAGCAGCAATAAGCACTGCTGATGGACACGAGGCAGGTGAGAGCCAGCCCTGCTCCCATCCCTCTGCACTTCATCATGACACAGGATGCAGAAATATTTCCCTGTTCTGTGAAATCTTGCATTAAAAAAAAAGAGCAAATTAAGACCCCAGAATCCTAAAGTCTAAAGACAATCACAGCATTGCCTCTTACCCAAAGCCTGCTTTGCCCTTTCTTTACCCTCAAACTCTACAGAGCGATGCTGGGATCTGAAACTCAGATCTCCCAGATCCGAGCAAGCTTCTGCAAACACCAGCCAGCTTCTGCAGGCTGCTCAGGACGTGACCTGCGGGGCACCAAACCTCGTGCATTTAATCCCACACCTGACTCAAAGCCTTGCCCGAAGAGGTGAGAGGTGAGCGCCTGATCAAAGGCCTCATCCCTGGAGCCTGTCATTTATTCCAGTTCAAAGAGCTCAGCAAACTCAAGGCAATAAGTCACCAGGCTCAGATATTTAAAGAGGAGCTTGGGGAAGGGAAGCAGGAAGCATGAAACTTGTTTGGGCCTGGAGCTACTTTGCTATTAAATGGCATTGTGCTTTGGCAGGGCTCTGCTACAACCGTGCTCAGCCCATCACAAGCAATTGAGCAGAACTGGAGCTCAGCTTGCAGCACCAGCAGTACCCGGGTCCACGTGTACCTCCTGGGGAAGGTCATGCTCTGGTCCCACAGCCTGGTGGCACCAAGAGATGGCTGTGACAGGGACTGGCACGGCACAGGCAGAGCCGGCACGCTGCGAGGAGCCAGATCAAAGGGATGCTGAGTTGTAACTTCTTCCAAACAGCTACCCAACAGCTGTGCAAACTTCTCTCTCCCTGGTAAATGCTGAAGAGGCATGGAAGATTTAGCTTTGCTGGTGGCGTGGTTTGCAGTAGAAACGCTTGTGTTCTTCCAGCCTGAGAGGGTACGTGCCTGGAAGAAAGCCTTGGGAACATCAGTTTCTGCTGTGCCCTTCTGCAATACACAATGCACCGTCATCACAACCTAAACATCGAGGAAATAAGGCTTCCCTCATTCTCACTGCAGTAAGCACAGGGCCAGGTGTAACTTGTCGCTGGCAGACTGAGAGGACCCTCCTATTTCAGAGGCACCGGTGTAACCAGCTCTGCCTGGCCTGCCCCAAAACTGGAATAGGGAGCAGCCCTATGGTGGGTGAGCCTCCATCCCTCCTGCGCCCTGCTGCCCCACAGCTGGGATAAGGCTGCCAAGAGGCAACACCAGGGTGTGAGGAAGCAGAGATGCAGCTGGGCTCCCCTTTACCAGCTCCTGCTGGGCAGCCCAGTGCCCTGTCCAGCTTCATTTTTGACCAAGAGATGAAAACGATTCATACTCAGTCCCTGCTCTTACTGAGAAGCTACAAGAAACAAAAGCAAAACTAAAACAAAGATCGATGTTATCCTCCTCTGCAGACAATCTGTTAGTGACCTGGTCTTTCTCAGCAGCCCTTTTATCTAGCAAAGTGTTTTGGCAAAAGCTTTGCAGGGAAAAGCCATGAGGGCCAGCTAGTTAAAAACCCGGTGCTTTCATGTTTATACAGCCAGCTGAGCAGCACACCACAAAGCCTTTTATTCCAAGCCCTTACTGACAAGCTAGCACTGATAAATTACAACAATCACCAATACTAAAGAGGTATGGGGAAAAAGAAAAGGAATTCCCTAGGAGGGTCGTAAGGGCTGAGAAACTCAGGATTCAAGAAGACAGCAAGGAAAGTCTGTGCAAAAACTGTTGTGAGATTCAGGGACGATTTGATTGGACTAAAAGTGAAGGATGAACACAGCTGAAGATAAGGACGAATTCCTTCTCGTTTCCAAGAATTCACCAGGTCCAAAGGGTTTGGCGGACACTGAAGGTTTAGCTGCAGCTCTTCTCCTAGATTCCTCTATTTCCATGGAAAAAGCTGTCTGGAACAGCCCTGTGTGTGCTAGTGAGTGGCTGGGGACGTGGAGGAGCCGAGCTGCGGAGGTGTAATGCAAACCACAGGCACAAGGCAGCGAGTAAACACTGACAGCGCAGCACAGCACCGAGTGCCCCAATTCCCTGCTGGCAGCAGGCTGCACGCTGACCCATGTACTGCATCTTGTTGGTTTACATACAGTACATGCAAGAGCCAGGAAAAATCCATCTTCTTTGTCATAACAAACGCTAAGGTAAACAGAAAGGCAAGGCCAAGCAGATTATCCAATTAACCAGGCATGTGAAGGAGAAAAAGAGGGCTGGCCAAGCGGGTACTCCAGGTTTTACTGTTTCTCAGCAAGCACAGATAAAAGGACCACGAGGGAAGTGAGGTGTGCTCCCCACACGGGTAAACCTGCTGCTCCTGAATACAAACGAGACTTAGATCTTGGTAAGGGAAAGCAGCATTCCACAGCATTCCGCTCCAGCGCTCCCACCTGCCCTGCAGCAGGCAGATGTGTGCCCCAGGGGCTGCTATGGGTTCAGCACATCGTGCAAACACCCAACACAGAAGATTCCCTGAGAAACCCAAACCGGGCCAGCTGCTGTGCAGCACTGGTCTCCCACACATACAGTTTCCAACAAGAGAAGGGACTTCTGGGGTCGGCTCCTGCCAGCCATGGGAGCCAGCAGCCCCACCGGCACACCAGGTCCAACCGCACACCTCTCCCTCAGAATCAAATAATCTCTTCTAAGCTCAGACTTACTTACAAGAGAGATTCAAACCAGTTAGTGCAAAAACCAAGCACGCATCCCAAACTCTGCTCTGAATTAGGCTTTCCACCTCGTGCTTCCCAGGCACTCAGCAGGTGGCATATTGCTGAGGGCTGAACCACGCACACGGCTGCAGGTCTGCGGGCTGGAAGCCCTCACAGCATCCCCCTCCCTCCTTCCACAGCTCTAAGGAGGGTCACAGAAAAGATTTAGCATGTGCAGCAGGTTGTTGTGGTTACCTTTTATTCAATTCAAAAGAATAATACAGCGTATTCCCAAAGGCAGTCCATAAATAGTGAAGGATTCTGTTTTAATCCCCTATCTATTCCTATCTGGATAATATGGCATTTTGACAAGCACTGCCAAAAAGCAGATTTATGGCAAAGCTGAGATTCTGCATGGCCAGCACATGCTCTGCAAACTCTGGATTCCAAGGAATAAATACAAACCTCCTCCAGGATACAGATGGCTTTTCGGGTTCAGAAGCCTCAAGAAGCTAAAAAAACTGCTTGCAGGAACTCTGCTTCCCTCTCCCACTCCAAATGCGAGCGTTTTTATACCCCCACCTTCCTCCACACTGACACCAACTGCTACCAATGGGTGTTTCTGGGACCACCACACCGCACTGAGACCACTCTGTGCTCCCCAGGCATAACCTTCCATCCCCCACCCATGGGGACTGCACACACCTCCCACTGGGAGCCCAGAACAACACACGGATCCCGTAGGGACTGCAGCAGCCAGGTACAGCAGCAGGACCCAGATTACAGAAAGACACACAAAGACATTCTGACAAAGGGGAAATGCTGCATCCTTGCCAAAGCACTGACATTGGCTGCATAGCCTTTGGATCCTGTCTACTTGCAGGAAAAATGCAAAGTGAAGGATATTTGTTTAAACCCCATAGGCGGACACCACGATTCCATTAAAAAAAATACAACTGGCATTAATTCTAAAACTCCTCACCGCTGGGACTGGGATTCAAACCCAGCAATGGACAGTGAGGCCAAAACACACTCAGAGCAGACGCCTGCAGAAGATTCCAAGGGAAATTAGTTGTGTGGTTTTCATAACAAAAATACAATCCAAAGTTCTACAGAGGGAAAAAAAGAAGCATCTTTTCTAGCAGACAGTGCTGCAAATGCACTGCACTGTTTGCAGATCATTCAAGACCCATCGAGGTCTGAGGCTTCCTCTGGCCCCTGCAGAGCTCTGGGTGAGCTCTTTAGGAGGTGAAAGCAAACACAGAACCCCAAGTGGGCAATAGCCTCCTGCTCAACCCCGAAGCTTGCAGGGAAGAGCCTGCCTTGCCCTGGTTCATCAGGCAGCTCTTCTGTGGCCATGGGAAAGACACCCCATCCATCCATCCATCCCTGCACACCACCAGCTGCAGGGCACAGGACAAACCCCCAGGCTGCCCCATCCCAGCTTCTCCCATCACCCCTCTCTCCATACATGTACACGGTAGGCTAACTGGCATTTGCAGAAAGCCCAGACTTCCCTTTTTGTGTGCTAAATTCAGCCTTATACCATCGACGTTTCTTTTTCCTAAGTAATTTTTCTGTAGCTGACTCACACCGAGCTTCTGCCAGGAATTTTTGTAATTAGTGAATGAGAGCAAGGTTTTGCCTGTGCATGCCTGACAACATCTGCTGATTTAAGAGCACTGAGCCCAGAACCTCGTGTAGCCCCGGAGCAGCACAGCTGAGTGCCACCCTTCAACCAGCAGCATGGCCAGTGCTGCTTCTCCTGTACAGAGCTTGCAGCTCCTAATCCATGCTATGAGAGGAGGAGATTGGGATGAAAGGAAAGAAATGCAGGCTGCCCCTCAGCTTAGCAAACCTCTCACCAGAGTATCCCTATGACAGCATCGGCAGCTGTGCGCCTCTCCGTTGAGCTGCATAGCTGCAAAGCCATCGTGCGTCACATCTTCCTTAGAGACAGACAACAGTATGAAGTTCCAGAAAACCACACAAAAAATAACTTCCTCAACCTCTGACTTCGATGGACACACGAGCTGCTTTGCAAGCGAGGCTCCAACACGCAGCAGCAGCCCAGCCTAAAGATGAAACAAAAGCCACAGCCGGTAAGCCAAAAGCAGACATCTGGCGTCAGCCACCTCAACTGCACACAGGATCCTTCCTGGAGGGTCCAAAACCATCCCGCTTTCTGCTACAGGTCAGAAAAGCAAATGAATTACCACCCTCAGGATCGAGCTTACCTGTAAGGTACACCACAGCTGTGCCTGTACCCTCCACACACAACTTCTTCCTCACCCAGCCCTGTAATTTACAGCATATTATATCTGGAGGGCTGCA
>PPHD01031670.1:0-10003 GCA_002909625.1 Bambusicola thoracicus
TGAGGAATCCCGGCTTCCCTCTCTGCAGTTGTCAGACCCAGCCTTGACAGCTCAGAAGCTGCAGTGCTAGTGGTGCTGGGAGAAGAAAATGCACAAATGGCAACACTGTAGAGGACAGGTTCCTCCCTTGCTGGCGTGGGATGAGTCTCTGAGGGCCCTAATGTCCTGTCTGCAGAGCTGCTTTTGTACGGGAGAGATGCTTCAAATGCCCTTGGCAAAATGTTTGATTAATGGCAGGAGGGAGGGTTGCTTTTAGGAGGCATTATGGGGGTATTACTATTCATTCTTCTTATATTTGGAAGCTTTCCCCTTCCAAAAAATAGGACAGTGGTAGCATCTATGGATATTTAGCACTGGAGTTTAAATTTTTGCTGAAAAAGATCTAAGAAGTCGTACAGCAGATGCAATAGTGCACCTGCCTAACAGATGAGAGGCACGTTGGCTGCTACTTGCAAAGCCGGACATCTCACTATTGCAGTTCTGAATGAAGAGAGGGAGAAGGGCAAAGCACCAGCAAAGGACTTCACTGGCTTTCTTTAATAAGACCCCAAGTGACTCTTCAAGGCCAGCGTGGCTGGATCTAATTATATAATGGCCAAGTTAAAAACAAAACCAAACAACAGCAACACTTGAAAATAGGGGAAAGTTGTCCTTTTTCACTGTATTGTTTAGTCAATTCTAAGACTCTGGTTTACAGACACTCAATTAGCTTTCACAAATCAGAATACCAAGAAGTGCATCTGTCATTCTGGCTGGCTGTTAAAACTTCTCTGTGTAAAATCTATGCTGTTGGCTTGCCTCATATTTTCTAAAATGTATTCAGTGTAGGTCTTAAAGCTTAAATGTTATTTGATTGCTTGTGACTTGCTTTAGTTGCTTTTCCCAGTCTTCTTTAGTTTATTCTTTACTTTCCTGATATTCTTATCCCAAATTTCATTCCATAAATCCTGGTTGCATATGTACTGTCAGCCTGGGAAATGAAGTATTTGCTGTTTTCTTTTATGCCTCTTCAGCCTTTCTCTGTAGTATTCGGTTCTTTATTCATAAATCTTTTTTTACTAAGCTGTCTAATAATTAGGATTGCTCTTCTTTGAACATGTTCTACTATTTCAGTGACTTTCGGGTAGTACGATGCCCAGAACTGAATGTATTTTTCCAGCTGGGTTTATGCCAGAGCTATTTAAAGTCACCATTGTATTCCTTCCCTCTCCCCCTTTCTCTGTGACCTGACACACCCTGTGTAGTCAGTCCAGACTCACATTATGCTTATTTTCAGGCAGCTTAAATTGTGAGCTCCTGACAAGTTTATTCTCCCTGCTAGTCTGTCTCCTTCTTTTGTTAATTACTTTGCAGTTTATATGTCTTTATGAAGTCAACTTCAAAATTTTTTCCAAGCTTTACTGTTTTTTGTTACTGTTTTCATTCTATATTTCACCACTCCCTGTTAGTGTAATGCTAGACTCTCCATAATACATCAGTAGCTCTTAGTACCGTACAAATTAAATATGCTTCAATTTTGATTTTGTCTCCTCCTCATTAAAAATTCCCCAAGGAGCAACACAAGTACCAGTGCTGGAGTGAGGGTGCAAGGGCACAATTTGATGCTTTCTCTCTCCCCCACAACTGCTTCATATTTGTAAAAGTACAGCAAAACGTGGTACAGCTTTTGTGTTAGTGCCAAGAACTTCCCTGATGATGCTGGGCTGAGCAGAATCACTGTCTCCCCTAAATGGCAAAGATGGAGCAGAGCGGAGCGGTAAGTAGGTGGTGGTAAAGCACAGATGCTGCAAGTCAGGATTTCTTGATTCGATCTGTACTCATGGTTTTACCCATCTGGGCATGTATTTTAATGATTCTTTGTGGCCGCTTGTTCTAGTGCATTTGAGCAAGGCACAGCACCTTTCTGTAGAAATGATTCTTTGCAGAAATGGTTACTTGCTTTGCTGTAAGGTGATTTACGTCACTTGTGGAGTGTGAAAATCCCTAGCCCTGTCTTGCTTTGCTGGCAGGAAGACAGTGTTGGAGGACTGTCTTGACTACAGGAGCTCTTGCGTTCCAAAGCACTCCACCTGATGTTGAGAAGAAATCTAGGGAGGAAGGGATGGGTAAATCCTTACTTCCTTGCTATAGGCAGGGACCCGTTGCAGAGCTCTTCAGTGGCCACTGTGCTGGCTCACAGATGGGATCCTGTTCCTGTTGCAGGAGAGGAGAGAGCTAGAGGCAGCTCTTCGATAATGGCTGCATGTGGGGGTTTGCTGGTGCCCTTGCCACACGATGAGATGGAATGGCAAGAGGTGAGTCCCTGAGGTGCAGCTCGTGAGGGAATCTGCAGTGCTTTCCTCTGAGTCAGTGCGACAGGGAGAGCTGCTTGCTGTGTGGCTGATCATGGTTGCGCTGATTATTTCATTGTATTTATGTGGGTACACAGACTTGGTTTTCCTCCAGGTAGTGAGTGGCAGTGAAACTTCACAACAGATGATTGTGATACCAAGCTGTTGACCAAAAGAGAACATTCTTATGAAATCTTTACAGTTGTAGTATAAATACTGTTGAAGTACTTGAACTGCTGCTTCAAAATTCAAAGTCTACTGCTTTTTGTTGTTGTTGTTGTTGTTTTTGTTGTTTATACAGCTGATGTCATTTTGAGATTTTTGGACTGCACCTCTACTCCGCAATACAGCATATCATGATGTGGAGTGGAATGATGCTCAGTAGGCTGAAATACTGAACTGTTTTGGGGAGAAACTACAGAGAAGATAATGCTAATTACTGCAGTTAAAATCACAGTCATTATTGGCCTAAATGATCCAGATGTTGTTATCCTGTAGTCCAGAGAAATGTTATTTTCCCACTGCTAAGAAACATGATAGAATCAGTCAGCAATGTGTATTCGAGCAATAAATATTTACATCTAGGCTAGTACAGCAAAGATTTTTAAATTTTATTTCCCAGCAGCTGTGTCTCAGCAGTGACTTGAAGGATTGCCAAGTCATGAAAATGAAGGCCAAGCCCTGTTCAGAAAAACAAGCAAGAACCTTTGGACACCGCTGCTTTTAACTGAGCAGATGTTTTAACTGAGCAGAGTTGCCAGTTGACAAAAATAGTTATATTTTGGGGACCAGATGGAAAAGAATGCTGTCTGATTCAAGTTAGATTTATTTTGTATGTGTGTGCTTTTTTGTATTGTGGAGGATTCAAGTTGAGTACTTGGAGTTGATCTTCTTATATTTGGATCTTCTGCTCTTCAGCATATGAGTACTAAAAACGTGTTTTGCTCTTTCTGTTTGACTTGATGTCCTTAAGAGATGAACTACTCAAATGTAAGTGGACCACCTGTGTGCTACCACACCATTCAAAGCATCTAGAAAGTTGTTTGGAGTAGTCAACACCACGTGCTCATAAATAAGTGAAGTGTCTTGTTATTCTGGGCAGTGCTAAGAAGTATTTTTAGCAGGGTTTTTTTTTTTTTAATTACTGAAATGTGATATCAGAAAGATCTTTTGTTGTATTTGTTTCTTCACCGTGATGACTTGAAGAACAGAGGCAGTTGAGATAATGTAAAATAATGTTTTATGTGTTACGTGTTTATCCAGCAGGCATATACTCCATAAGACTTAGATGTATTCCAGCGAATGCCTTGATCTGTCAACTAGGGAGGCATTATGTATTATACTTACCACTAGCATCTAATTGACAAACTGTTACTCAGTTCTTAGCTTTATAAAATGCATTGCCCTGCTTTTCAGCACCTGTAATATTCCAGTGTCTTCTTACATAGTCATTTACTGAAACCAAAGTTGAAGGCTTTATTTTTAATGTCAGTGTTAAACATGAGTTTGCATATGTGCTAAATTTAAGTAACAGGCTTGCTTTGAAGAATTGTGCTAGTGAAACCACTGGTGGCTTCCTAAATGCTTTCAGTTAAGATGGCATCATATGTAAATAGTTGTCTGTATTCTCATCCTATCTCCATTCCCTTTTATTTGCTTTTCTGAAGGTTTGTTTTTATAGTTTGATTTTAAAAGATAAAATTTGCCTTGCTTAGTAAATGGAATGATGGCTTTATAAAGCCATAGACTTTCTGTTTATAATGTCAAGCAGTTGTGGGTGGTTTTTTGTTGTGTTGGTTGGGCTTTTTTTTGAGGAGGGGGTGGAGAGGGTACAGATGGAATTTCTGGTTCTAAGAAGGAAAGAAAATCGAACAAGGATCCAATCCAACTTCATTTAGGACTATTCCTCTCCTCTCCTCTTCTCTCCTCTCCTCTCCGCTTGCAGCACAAGGCTTCTGAAGTGGACATAGAAAAAAACGGTTAACACTATAGTGGGAGAAGCAAAGGAAAAAATTTGTGACACAAAGTACAGTGTTAGTAACTGATGCTGTCACTTTGTATGCTGTGGCATGTGTGACTAAGAGAGACTTTGACTGGAATAGTTTTGTGCTGGTGACTATTAATTCAAGCAGTCGCAAGAATAACTGTAATACAGAACAATATGTGACAATCCTAAGGTATTCTGTAAGTACTGATGACTACTTTGAAGCTATGTGGTCTGGTTTTGACAACCCAGACAAAATTAATTTTTCATTCATAGATCTGAAAAGATTAATCATGTGTTGTGCTTACAGGAAGGAATCAATTCTTGGTTAACAAATTAGTGGGAAATCTTAATCCAGCTTTTTCTTTCCTTACCTCCCAGTAGAGTGCCATCTTCACAGCTTTGTTGAACAAGTATAAGTTCGATGGATTTATTGGAAGTGGCAGATGGGAAAAGCTTTATTCCAACAAAATTTTCAGTGAGTGTGCTCCAAGCAAGCAGTTGTATGAGGCACCTTTTTTAGGCACAGTGCTTGAGAGAGTTTCTAGATGCTTTTGATGGTTTTTAGTGTTTGTGGGATGTAGTCATGAGCGAGCATAGGGCAAGAAATAGTAATCATAGTCATATGTCAGTGAGCCATTTTAGGGTAAAATTTGGTAGTGTTTCACATTTTACTGTTCCTCAAGAGGCACTGTTACTCCTGTCAATTTGGCCTTTTCAATACAATGTGATGCTAAATACTACCTTGCTAGATACACAGTTGACGTTAAACCATCTAATTGCTGCGTTCCAGATGAGTGTGTTTGTTTATTTTGCTTTGTTTGAAAATTACTGGTACAATTCAGTTAGGTGTTGGATGTTTCTTTGTTGGTTGTTTTTTTTTAAGTCATTGACATGAGGTGTTTAATGAGTAGAATTGTTGTGCGTGTGTGTTTGTTGTTTTAAGTTATTCATAACAAATTATACTATTGAAGCTCTCCTGATTGTTAACCAAGAGAAGTAGTATTCCCAGAAGCAGATAATTGGACATGATAGGATTTTTTATTATTTATTATTTTTTGGTCACCATCTTAAAATAATCTTGAACTAGCTGATTTTGTTCTCTTAAACCTAATTTTAAGTTACATATTAAATGAAAGAAAATGTGTTTCTGCTATTTTAGATTCATTTTGTCACTCAGCAAGTTAGTTCAGTTCAACCCTTAGACTGAATGGGGAAGTGTACTCTTTCAACTTACAGAAGAGGCTGTCAGGAGTTCATGATGTCAGCAAATCATAATTCTGGGGTTTAGGCAGTATTTCTCAATATCCAGTACAGCTTTGAACAGAAATGAGTTATACTTGAATATTGCAGACCGAATTGTTGTATCTCATGTTATATCTTCGTCTTAATATAGTTAATTATAATCGTATGTTTAAAATGTTTAGAGCAATCAAATACAAATGAGCAATACACATACAGATATCATTATAATCTGTATTTTAACTTTTAAACCAAATTTAGCCGTATTTTCACTTTCTTCTCCTGATCTCTTCCAAAACATTAGAGGCGCCATAGTCCAAGGTTGCTCCCCGATAATAAAAAGATAAGTCTTTTTTCCTAGAGGGTGGTGAAGACCTGGTACAGGGTGCCCGGAGAAGCTGTGGCTGTCCCATCCCTGAAAGAATTCAAGGCTGGGTTTGATGGGGCTCTGAGCAGCCTGAGCTGGTGGGTGGCAGTCCTGCCCACTGCAGGGGATTAGAACTGAGTGGGCTTTTAAGGTCCCCAGCCCAAGCCATTCTGTGATTTTTCTAGCAATGAGAAAAACAGTGGAAGATAAGGTGATGGCTCATGGCAGCTGATGCTGGGTCGCCTCCTTCTGTATGCTAAAATTCCAAGTTAAACTTTCCCTTATGTGGGTTTCTGACTCAAACACTCATAATGCTTTTCATATTCTGAGTATAAAAATATTCCCTATTTATCATCCCAGTTAGTTATTTACTTTTCTTCTAAACCACGTTGTTGGCTCCTATTCAGCTTGGCTGTTGTCTTCAGATCAGTTTGTAATGAAGCAAACTGCCTGGCTTTCTTGAATGTCAGTGGCAAGCCTGTAATCTGTTACTTCTGAAACTTTGTTCTTGGAAGAAGTTAGAGTTTATCCAGGATTGTATTCCCATGTTCTGTATTTCAAATGCACATACTTTCAAGGCTATTTCTCTGTTTCCTAAAGTTACAGGTGGGAGTTAACAAGTGAAAGTAGTGTTATCTGCAGTTATCAAGCAGATCTAAAGCTATTCAGCTCTCATTTTCAGTACTCAATTGCAATGGGATATGAACATTTTCTATTCTTTGTCTTAATAATGTATTTAAATTCTAAATGAGCTTTTCATCTCATACTAGTTTCAGAGCTATGAAGTCATTAGTCATCATAAAACAGTTTTTAAGCCATTTAGTCTGAAGTCTGTTTTAAAAAAAGTGTGTATAAATCCAATTATTTTAAATGAAGTAAATCTGAATAAAACACAAAACAGTGTTACATTTCTGAAACAACAGACCACTTTGTAAATTCCCCAATATGTAGGAGGTAATCTACCTTTACTGTTTTGGAGGCTAATTGTAGAAATATTTTATGCAGGTTCCAACTGGAACATCTCGTCAGAGTTACCCAGCTACCACATATCAGGACTTCAGCAACTGGGAATCTCTAATGAAAATTAAAGAGGGGCTGCTAAGACAGAAAGAGATCGTGATCGATCGGTGAGTAAGCTGCTCTTGTTGCGTTTGTTAGATTGCATGACATAAAAACTGTGATGTAGAAACTGGAACAGTAGAACCGTTAGCTTTCAGTCCAGCAAGTACTTATGCTCAAAATATGTGGGACTTAAACCTTGCCAGGAGAGAAGACAGGCTGCTTACTAAAAGTCTTCTACAAATTTGGGAATTTAATCAGGCGGTTGAGGCATTTGCAATGGAAAAGGGAGAGCAAGACCAATAGCTAGTTCTGTTGTCAGCTTGCCCAGTCTAGTTTCATGCAAGTATTCATGTTCGTACTAGGCATATTTCTGCTTGTACGTAGGTCTTGAGATTGATGTAAGCTGAGGAATGGCAAACTGCTTTGTACTGATTTTACTTGTTGTGGGAAAAGAAAGAAATGCAGTAGATCTGAAGCCAGCTGATAACTAAAGCTTTGAGAAATCGGTCTTTGAAGAAACATACATTAGTAAAATCCTATTTAATTGCTCAAACAAATTGTTCAAATAATAAAATACTAAAATCATTATCTGCATATCAAGAAATACATCGTTTCAAATTGAAATTGTTATCAATCTAAAATAGAACTTGGCAGCGAGTCACTGCTGTAAGTTTCTAGTACAGATGATACAATTTCTGGAGTTCTAGATGTTTAGATGATATTAAGCCTTAATGAGGAAAATGTGCTTTTAATAAAGGGCCTGAGCTTAATGAAGCTTGCACTAAATTATCAAATGTCATCAGGAGCTGCAGAGTTTGGATGTAGGACATTTAAGAAGGGTATTTTTATATTTGACATAATTATCATTTGGCTTAGTCTGTGTTTTAATAATAAACTCTTGACTCATGACTGAAAGGAGTGGTTGTTCTTATCTTGAAATAGTTTTGGCCTCTTATTGATACTTTGCTCCGCAGCCTGGGGAGAACTGCGTAAAGCAGGTGTGTGCTAATCACAGGAATGTCAGGCATCTGTGATGAATGTTTTTTTTTTATTATTTCATCTGGTAGTTCTTCTCCCTTAATTGGGTGGAGATGGGCAACTTTGGCAGCAGTATTATGCTTGTGCACAATCTGTTCCTTTCTCTCTTGCAACAGAGAAGGCAATTGTGATGAATTAAGACATTTTTGCCCCCTAGCAATCTGACCATCACCTCTGCTGGCTAGTGTCATTTTCCCTAGATCAGCTTAGACACATGGTAGCATGCATTTTCCTGCCCCTGCGGTGGAAGATGGTCCACAAAGTAGGAAGTGGCTGGTGCACGCACTCAACATCCTCCTTTAATGCAGACCTCCCAAGTGGGCAGGCAGTTGAGATGGAAGCATGTATAGCTGTTGCATAGTTCTCCTCTGTCAGAGTCTTTTGATCATCTGTTTAGGGCTCGTCTAAATTAAAGCAGCTTTTCCAGGCCTGTTATATCAATAGTAATGCTGTATAACCTGCAGCCCTCCTTTCAGTGCCCAAGCTATCACTGGCATTTGTAAACACATAATGCACGATGGCCAGGGGCTGTCTTTTGTTGCCTCTACTGAGCACCTACGCTCTACGAGAAGGCTTGTTGCACAATGGCAGCTAAGCTGTCAGTTCATATTACTCTTCTCACAGTGAAAATGGGTTTACAGTCACGGTGAAGTTTCGTTTTACTGAAGTGACAGTTTGCAACCTAGTTACCTGATATTGTCCATCCAGAGGGAGAAAAGCAGTTTCTTGACATCCCATGGCAATATGTTTGTTCTTTTTTTTTTTTGTAAACGGCATACTTTTGTATGACTTAGAGATACTGAATACAGCTCTTTGTGGATTTATGAGAGAAGTCAGTTGAGGTGATCCCTTTTCATTCATCTGAAGAGGCAAAACATGCTCTGAAAGCTACTGAAATGAGCAAAGAAAGACCACTTTGCGATCTTGCAGTCATTTGCTTTAAGAATACACTCGGTGTTGCAGTTAAGCACAATGTAAACTGCAATATAATCATAAACCACAGAAAGGGCAGTTTTCTAAATAATAAGCCTCCATTTGGACAAAAAAAAAATTGCCACAAGATTTATAATTTGAAAACAAAGTTATTTCAAATACTTGAGTTGTATTATTTAAAATCAGTACGAAATGATGTTGCATACTTATAAGGATATTGCAAAAGATTTTACTAGGTTGTTGGGTTGGTTTTTTTGCTGATAGTTTCTTTCATGGAGGAAATAGTCCAAAATTCTAGAAACGGAACACTGTTATAAAGTGCTAGTGTTCTATTTATTATTAGATGGAATTTTCATAATTCTTAAGCATAAGTAATACCTTCTTTCAACACCATCCATATTCTACAAGAGGGATGCAAGACATTACACTGAGAGCCAATATGATGTCTGGGACTAAACCTAGGATTTTTAACTCCTGTTCTAGTTGTTCTGTTCTTTTATTTTAAACTTTTTTTTTCCTAAGTTAATGAAAATTCTGAATACTGGCCTAAAATACCTAAAATAAACATGTGTGTTTTGCTAAAGCTTTGTTAATTAGAATTCAAGATGGTGGCATTTAAATTGTAGAAGTTATGCTTTTATGTAGTGAAGGGAGAATTCTTTTGTTGATGGAGGACTTGATACTAGGGTGTTGCCTGAAAAAATGTTTCATGCCTTTGGTTCTTGCAGAGCTATAAAAGGTGTGGTCGTCTTTTAAAAAAAAAAAAGAAAAGAAAAAAAGCTCATGTTGAATTTATAACCCGGTAACAGAAGGATATCAGCAAGACTTGTTTAATTAATAGGGGAGCTGGGGAGGGGCAGGTCGTCACCGTGACATCTGGAAGTTGGAGGAGCGGTGTAGCAGTTGGCCAGAGGATGCTGGAGGTGGGGCTCTAGACTGGTGCTCTGGTCATAGCTGTTTGCATTTGAGAGGTACAAGAATCATAGAATCGCAGAATGGCCTGGGTTGAAAAGGACCACAATGATCATCGAGTTTCAACCCCCCTGC
>PPHD01031671.1:0-10003 GCA_002909625.1 Bambusicola thoracicus
ACTGGGAGATGTATATATCTTAAAGTGGTTCTTCTTTGATATCACATCAGCATATGGAATATTTTTGACAAATGACTTCACACAGGAACTTGAGTATTCTATTTCTACAACTCCCACAGCTAAGCAGTGATTTATGCAAAGCAATAGTAATCATCATCAGAGTTGGGGGAAAAAAAAGAGTGAGCGAGAGAATGTTTCCACTTAACAATTTGCATATGCTAAATCAATTTCTATTAAGGATGCTTGTCAAATTACAAGCATGTATAGAATCTTTAAACATTTCCACACAAAGGTTCAGTAGTGATAAAGGGGGGAAAAGAACCAAAATAGTTGGTGTACAACAGGGCAATGATTTTAAACAGAAAGATTTTTATCTCAACTGGACAACAGTTTGTTTTTAACATCCACTTAAAGTGACTGAAGTGCTAAATGAAAAATACTGTAGATGAGAATCTGAGTACACAAAGTGAGCCAGGCTGTACATTCAGCGGTACTTTGCACAACAAAAGCTGTTGCTATGTAGCTTGTTATTGCCATATAATGATATATCACAGACCTTATTTAAGGTCTCAGAAATTGAATCCCTGGGAAACATTTACCTGTTTGGCAGTATGACCTCAACCTCTTGTGCTGAAAAAATCATAGAATCATAGAATAGTTTGAGTTGGAAAGGACCTGTAAGATCATCTAGTTTCAACTCCCCTGCTATAGGTGGGGACACCACCCACTAGACCATGTTGCTCAAAGCCCCATCCAGCCCAGCCTCAAACACCTGCAGGGAGGGGATATCCACAACCTCTCTGGGGAACCTGTTCCACTGTCTCACCACAGAATCACAGAATCGCAGAGGTTGGAAGGGAACTGAAGAGATCATTGAGTCCAACCCCCTGCTAGAGCAGGTACCCTACAGTAGGTTGTATAGTAGACATCCAAATGGGTCTTGAATATCTGCATAGAAGGAGACTCCACAGCCTCTCTGCGCATCCTGTTCCTGTGCTGTCACCCTTACCATAAAGAAGTTCTTATGCATGTTAGTATGGAATTTCCTGTGTTCATGTTTTAGGCCATTACTCCTTGATCTATTGCTACACACCACCAATGAGAGCCTGGCCCACCATCCTTAAGATATTTAAAAGCAGTTATCAGATCCCCTCTCAGTCTTCCCCAGACTGAACAGATCCAGGTTGCTCAGCCTTTCCTCATATGGGAGATGCCCCAGGTCCTTAATCATCTTTGTGGCTTTCCACTAGACTCCTCCAAGGAGATCCCTGTCTCTTTTGAACTGGGAAGCCCAGAACTGGACACAGAGGTCTAAACGTGGCCTCACCAGGGCAGAGTAGAGAGGGAGGATGACCTCCATTGACATGCTGGCCACACTCATTTTAATGCACCACAGGATACCATTGGCCTTCTTGGCCACACAAGCACACTGCTTGCTCATGGCCAACCGGTTGTCCACCAGGGCCCCTAGGTCCTTCTCTGCAGAGCTCATCTCTCACCACTCTCACACTAAGTAACTTCTTCCTCATATCTAGCCTAAATCTTCCCTCTTCCAGTTTAAAAGCCATTTCCCCTCAGTGTGTCATTACCTGCCCTCATAAAAAGTCCCTCTCCATCTTTTCTGTAGTGCCTTCAGGTACTGGAAGGCCACTAGAAGGTCCCTCTGGAGCCTCCTCTATGCTGAAGAGTCCCAACATTCCCAGCCTTTCCCCACAAGAGAGGTGGGGAAAGATCGTCTTTGTGGCCCTCCTCTGGACCTGCTCCATCAGCTCAATGTTCTTGTACTGGGGCCCAGAACTGGACACAGTAGTCCAGATGGGGTCTCATGAGAGCAGAGTAGAGGGGCAGAATCACCTCCCTCAACCTTCTGGCCAGGCTAGTTAAGGTTACGTTCACATGACCATCATCTGGAAATGTCTGCAAGAGCGTTAGAGTAACTGGTTCATTTCTGCTAGCTGTACACCTGAGGCATCACAGATAAAAGGGCTGACTCACCCCACAGTGATTAGCTCAGTAAATAGTGAGTAAAAAGGTCTTATGCTGAGATGCTGAGCTGTGTGTTGCTAGGGCTACACCATCACTGATGCTGGATTTAGTTAGTGAAGTCTGCCTTGATTAATCTATACTCTGTGATAGCTATTATGAGGAAAAAGAGAGATTGTGCTTTCTAAGCCAGCTGCTTGTGGAGGCTGAAGCTCCCTTCCCTATAGGCTCTTTTTGGTATCCCCTCTTATTTCCCTCACCTTTAGTGATGGAGATTTCTTTCTTTATTTTCCACTGTCCTTCCCTTGGGAGCCACAGCAGCCCATGGGGTTTGGGCACATCTGCTACCCATATGGTGCATGTCTCCCACTCAACCTTACTGCAGCTCAGATGCTGGAAAAGAGATGTAGATCACACATCCAGAAGTAATTATTTTTCACCACAAGACCAGTATTTCGGAGGAGTACTTTGGAAATTTAATATGTCTAAATGACTTGGAAGACTTGGATTTGCTACATTAAGATTCCCATTTTGTTACTGTCATTGTTTAACCTTTATGGCTTGCTTCAGTTATAAAATGCTGAGTTCTGAATCCCAGTCGTTAGAAATGAAGCTGTGGTTCTCTGCTCCTTTTCAAACACTCTGGAGGAAGACTGCTGTCACCTGGCTGACATGCCCTGCCGGAGGATATTTCCGAGGAACAAGCATGTACATGCTAATAGGACATTGACAGCCTCTGGTAGAAAGCCAGGTACAAGCTATAGCAAAAAAAACACAGGTGGGAACTGGTAACTTTTGACAGCTTATAAAGTAATCAAATGCAGAGTGATTTTTCAGAAGGCCAATGAAAGTTAAACTCTCATTTTAGGACTAACATTATACCACATGCTGAAGTTTTACTCTAAACCATAGTGCTGTTCCAAATCTTAACACTTTTAATAAAGGACTTTTTTAAGCCATTGCAATTTCTCCTGTAGGTCATAGAATTGTAGCACCATGTAGGTTGCAAAAGACCTTCAAGATCAAGTCCAGTTGTCAACTTGACCTACCAAGACCTGTCACTAAACCACATCCCTTGGGGCCATGATTTATAAGACTATAGAACTTCTGTTAAGCAACAAATGCTGAGGAGAAACATCGTCTTGGAAAGGATATGGCAGAAATCTCCAGTATATGGTCTCCTGCATCTTTTCCTGAACTGTAGTGCTGGCCACTGTCAGTGAGAAAACTGGAATAATCTTGACTAGAAAGTTCATATGTTTTCCAGTCTTTGACGTATTGTTAATTCTCCAAACCTGAGCTTGTTTAAATTTAGGAAATTTATCCCACAGCATGGATTGAGAAACAAGACCAGCCTGTTGCACTAAAAGCAGAATTGATCCTTTTCTGCAACTGAAGTGTATATATATATATATTCAAATGATTTGATTACCTGTCTAAATATCTGTAAAAAGACCTACTGGGTTTGGCAGTTGTCTCAAAGTCATTTGGTTCTACAACTTATGATATCAGTCCTGAACTAGGTCACCCAAAGCAAATTACTTCTAGAATTCTGATTTGTGCCTTCACTCACTGAATCTTTGTGATCTCAGTTTCTTTTCTTAAGAAACTTTATTTTTCACCTCCTGTTCTTCAAATACTCCAGTCTATTTTGCTCTCTTTGCCTTCACTCATTCATCATTGATTTTGTGTTTTAAATCACATCTCTGTCCCACACGGAGCACTGAATAGAATCAATTTGTAAATTTCTGATGCAAATTTTCCTTGAAATTTTGCTCAGCTTAATTAGTATGTTGGACATTATTTCCAAGTGTGATAGATAAAACCATTATTTTTCTGTTAAGACTCTGCCACTATCCTTTCTTTTAGTGGGAACACTTGATTGTTTCAAAGCTATTTCATCGATCAATGTGAGGACAAGGGAAACGAAAGTTGATGTTGCATACTGGGTGATAAATTTGTGTTTTCTATGGCTGAACTAGTGTGGCAATCATTATTATAATACTTGAGGCAATTGCTACATACAATTGTAATAGTGGCTTAAACCTAAGTAACATATTATCTACAGTTCATTTTCTTTGTAATGAAATTGTGTGGCCGTAAGGACTTTTTATCACAGGAAAGGGGAAGATGATCAGTATGAAGTTTGAATGTCAGAGTGCTATGGGGGCTGGATTTTCCTGGGGTCCATGGTACCTAGATCCTGGCTGTCAGTCTCCATCCTGCTGCCCCTCTGCTTGGCCAATATCCCAGCCAAGCTACTTAGCTCATATTTTAAAATGTATTACTTACAAAAAACTGTGTAACTGAATGGCAAGAATTCAAATATTTCACTTCAGTTGAGTTTTCTGTGTTTGGGTTATCTGTGTTTGAAATGTCCCTCTGATCCTTCATGTCATGTGTCAAAGTGATCTTTCAGTGGTCATGTGTCAAAGTATTCTTTCCAGTTTGTCCAAGACTGTTTAGGAGTGGAGGAAATGGCAATGCTCTCCTCTCTCTACAGCCTGGTCTCGAGGTATGTGAGAAGAAACTCTAATCAGCACAATGGGAAACTTTGGTTGTAACTTCAATCTTCATCAAGAGGAAATTGTCTTGCACTTGGGCTTCCAGGTGTGAGGCTAAATTCTCAAGCTATAGCAAGCTGCTTGTATTCCCTTCTGTTACAGGTCTGACTCTGTGTGAAATGCACAAACTAGGCACAATGCAGAGAATAAGCAGAAACAGAAATTGACTTGGAGATTAAGACCTTTTCATGGCTGAAGGTAAGTGAACAGGGATCTTCCTTGTCTTCGGTGTGTTACTGTAGCAGAAATGCGAAGTCATGGCTTGAACCAGTGATTGAGCACCTGGTGGGAAGGCAGGGCCAACCCAGGGGAGTTCATGTGCTTGTAATACCCCGAGTGACTGAAAGAGGTGGAGCCAGGATCCACCCTTTCCCAGACCTCATTTAATGGTTGGCAGTGGAGGGAAGGGTATCTTGATGGTAATCCTTGCATAGCTGAGGTATTCTGAAAATAAGTAGCTTCTTTCCTTTATTTCTGTGCTCGTGGCTGTTGTGTTTGAGAAAAGCTTGCTTGCTGCAGCCTGGGGCCTTGCTGCCCTGCTATTATTGCTGTGCTTTCCATTGCATTAGAGGAGAGAAATGTCTTTTGGGGGCAACAGTCTGAAAATTAATTCCGGAAGGCGATATATGTACTCAGAAACTCTGCCTTCCACAAAACTCTTGCTTGTTTTGTTCACAACTCTACTATGTTGAAAGTGATGAACTTAAATATTATGGAGTTCAGGTAAATACCCATGGCTACAGGATGCTGGAGCTCTTAAAATTTAATCAGACTGCCTAAAAGCTGTTTCCTATTCTGTGTCCAGTTCTGAACTCTTCCTTCAGTTTAACCATTCAGAAAAATAGATAAATCTGTGGCACTATGTGATTCTAATTAGTAGAAAACTGAACTAAAACTTCTGAGGAGTCTCTTCCAGGACCACTGTAACCAAGTATACATGGATACACAGTATTACAGGGATTCTGAGACTTAGTGAGCTCCAAGTGGTTTGAAACGCTCTTTGATATTTCATTGGGAGTTAAGTGACTTAAAATTGGCTGTGGGTATTAATCTCATTTGGTTAAGCAGGTAAGAGTGTGTAAATTCAAATGTGAATGTAATTAAAGAACTCAAAAGATTTTACTGCCATAATCAGATTTGATTTTATAGATTAAACAGACTCAGCACAGAATCTGAAAAGTTACACTTTGTAGTCCTATAATACCTGGGAAAAATGCTGAAAATATTTTTTAGATTTTCATATCCCACCTCTGACCTATACTAATCTATTGCAGTGAGAACAGAGAAACATCATGTTTAATTGCTTTCTCTACATCTCCCTCTGAAATTTTCAGAAGCAGTTAGTATGTCATTAAGTCTTTTAATATGCCAGTGCAGATAATCCACTGAGAAGTCATGGCTTGGGAGTCTGAAACCAAACTCAGGATTCCATTCACTGTGTTCCTTATCTTCTCTTATTAAAGATAAATCCTGTAGACCAGTGGAGCTGCCATTGGTGCAGAATTCTGTGGAAGAAGAGACTATATTAAAGTTCCAGTTCTTTGTCTAGCCAGATCCCTGTTTGTATGGCTATAAAACTTTTCACTGGCTATACCTTCCTGGACTCAGGAGCAAAGGCTGGAAGTCAATACGGTTAATGTAGCTGAGCAGCTCCCAGCATGGAAGATGACAAACTGTGTGAACTTAGCCCACAATGTGGCACAAGGCAGGGATAGCACCTGTATGGGGAACAAGTGGAGGAACAAATAGATTTTAGGTGGAACCAAGGCAGGTGAGGTCGAGCAGAGGATACCAGTGAGCCTGGAAGTCCTGGAACAACCTATCCAGACCCTCTGCCTGTGCTTTCACAGAAAAGCCACAAAAGAAGGAGGGAATCTGGAAAGCTTTCCATTGTTTTGCATGGTGGATGTGGTGGAAGTGGCTGTAGTGGAATTTAGGGTTTCTTGACCACCTTCAGGGACAGTGACTCCACCACCTCCTTGAGCAGTCTATTCCAATGCATGATCTATCTTACCGAGAAGAGATTTTTCCTAATATCCAACCTGAAGACACAGACACTTATTATCCCTAGCGATAACAGTTTCATTCTGAAACAAGAAGTTGAGTGTTAGAGTTGTATTAACTGTATCTATTTATATGCCCCATGAGGCCATGTTCTTAGCTTAGTATTTTATTTCAATAAAGTGATAAAAATTTAACAGTCCAAAGAAAGTACTTTTTTTTCCCACTGAATTGTAATGCATCATATGGTTTTATAGAGTTTTGCTGCTAACTACTACAACAGGTTGTCTGTCGTTAAGTTGAAGTATCTACATTACATGCACTGTGGCATGGTGTTAAAAAATATGGGAAGAATTCATAAAACATTCATATGCTCTTGCCATGGTAAAGATCAATATAGAGACTGATGTTCCCTGCTTTCTGGCTCATAACATCGTGCCATGCACTTCTTGGTTTCCTAAGCCAGATTTAACTAAGGAAAAAAAAATCCTAGTAATTTGAATTGGTATGCTGGTTTTACGCTGGTTTTATGGAGAACACTTAAAAGGGAGAACTCTCAGTCTGACGCTGCTGTCATCATGTGTTTGCACAGAGATAGCACAGGGTATCGGTATCTGTCTCTGTCTCTCTCCCTCTCCCTCTTTGCTGCTATATTTATCACCCTCCTGGCCATAAAAGGACTGTCCTGGGGCTCTGACATTCCACTGACTACAGGCATTATTTTTGTTCTGGACATTCAAGTCCAGTCCTTACCCCTGGTCCTGTCTACGTCTGCCTTTGCTGCATTCATTGTTGCTATATGTTTCTGTTGTTCATCTGTTTCGGAGCTAATCCATTTGCTGTTGTTCATCTGGGCCCCGGTAAGTGTTTTTTTACAGCAGAAGGATTTATGTGTTCAACTATTTTTAATTTGAATCTGTAATGCTGAGTTGATAGTAGCTGCCTTTAATCTTCTCAAATCAGCAGTTATTTGAGGAAGTTGTGGGTTGGTACTGAAGAAATCTGAAGGCTCAACTGTGGAACAAAGTGAACTAGCGCAAGGATTCACTTACCAAATCAGCTATCCCAGCATATTCTTACAGTACCCTCAAATGAAGCATGGACTATTGAGATATAGCAGGAATCCGTTGTGTTACTTCTTTAGGGATTAGAGAATGTGTAAATCTAAATATTTTCTAGTTGCAGAGGATGTCTTGTGATTTGTAAAGGAGATGAAACACCATTGACTGAGCTGAAGGAAGTCTTATATATTTCTTTACGCTTATATGTTTCTGGGTTTTTTTTCCTATTTCACTGTTTTCACTGATTGATGAAGCAAATCCTTAAAGGATTACAGATAGTAAATTGTGCAACAGGCACTGCCAATAATTCACTTCCCTCGATGTGTATTTACAGCCTACAAACAAGTACAGAACTGCCTGTCTGCTCAGATGTCATTCTGAAAATTCGGTTCAACAGCTGCTAACATATAGCTCCAAAATCAGCATATTCATCTAACTATGTCTTCTGTATTTTTAGGCCTGGCTCTGCACTTACAAAATCCTACACAGATTTTGAGAGGTAGTGCTTCCCTCATAGTAAAAAGGGCTGGTTAGTGTAGGTACAGGTGGGATGGGTTTTATAAAATTTGAAGAGATGGAAGTCAATCAGACTACAAGCCAGCACTGGTAATAGGAGCAAAATACTTACATGGTTCAGAACTTCTTGTCATCCCCACAAATGTAGCTCTACTATATCTTGTCAGACTGATGTCACTATCTGACCTTTACCTGTGAGTAATGTTTGATGTTCCAGAGAAATACGAAACATAACTGGTAGGATGACGAAACACCTATTAAAGGAAATTCTTACGTTGCATCAGTAGGAGTTGTCCTTTGATTTGAGCCAGGAGAGCTGACTTCTTGTTTACCTTGTGTCTTACTTGGTCCTTACTCCTACCATATACTTTTACTTCTGAGGATAGTGAGGCCCACAGGTTTAATGTTTAGAAGAAAAAAATTGCCTTTATACATTCTAAATATGCTGACTTGAAGTTGTTAAGCTTGTTTTTTTTTTCTTTTCACTCTGATAAGATGTAAATTGAAATGCATCTTTTAATGTCTCTATTTGACAATACATGAAGTGTTGTATACTTTTGGATCACATTCCCTACTTTGCATCCCAGAAAGCTGGTGAAATCCCTGAACAACAGGACTGAATAGGTGTTAGCATTGTGGCTGTTGTAACCATGAAGAAACTAAACAAAGCTGAAAATAAAACTGGAGAAGATGAAGGGATGCAACTACAGTGCTCTACAAAAGGGAGACAAAAGGAGGCTCTCATGCTCTTTCCCTTTCAGTGTGCAAAACAAGACTCATCTGCACACCTTAACTTTGCCAAATAAAGATCACAGTGGCTTGCAAACCCTAACCTTGCTCTGCAAACCTGACAGAGAAAGCAATGAAGAAAAATGAAGAAGAAATCTTATGTAACCGGGCAACTTAAGAGGAACTATGTAGCACCAAAGGCCAACAAAGTGAAATAAACATAAATAAAAATATTGATTGGAATTAAGAATAAGTATACTAAACAGAATAATTTTGTTTGTTAGACTTGCATGGGAAAAGAAACAGAAACAGCCAAGGGGACAAATAAAGGAGTAAGCAAGGAACTCAGTTTTGACCATAGAAAACAATGGGCTAACACTCTTTCTCATCCCTCTCCCTTCCTCTGGTAGAAATTAAGTAAATGGATAAGCTAACCTGATTGAAGTAATTGTTCCACTGTGGTCAAGTTATCATCAATTTCTTTTACACACTCAAAGACTTCTGAATGACTCTATTGTTGACTTTCTGCAAATGAGTGACTGGATCTGTTATGCAAAGAGCAGTTCCTAGACTTGAGTGAGCCCTGAAATATAAATAAGTTGAAACTTTGTCCTTTTTTTCATAATTTGCCTTAGTCTGTTGGAGTACCTGAGCCATTACCAAAGAGGATAGTTTGCTATTTGTTGTCTTGTTGTCTTGCTCTCAAAAGAAATACTGAAGAAAAAGCCAGACTGCAATATGGAAAACATAAGGACCCATGAAAAAATATTTATTTTTGTGGAATTAAGATTACATTTCATCTCTGTAAGTGTATTTTATATCAAAATATGAAATAAGTAGTTCCATCGGTGTGAACAAAACCTGAAGTAGAACAAATTCTCTATTGTTTTGATTTGTAGAAAAAGCAATAGTGATCATTTCTCTTTTAAAACTTTCTATTCTTTTTCAACATTTTCCCTCTGTAGCCTACTCCTCCTATTCATAATCACATAATCAGGGATAATCCTAGCCATCTTGTAAACAAAATGACCAATGATAAGAAAAAGAAAGTTTATTGGAATGGATTGGTAGAGGCAACTTTTCTTGCTAGGGAAGAAAATATCTGTTTTAATAATAGCAGGGAAGAAAAAAAAAAAAAAAAAAAAAAAA
>PPHD01031673.1:0-10003 GCA_002909625.1 Bambusicola thoracicus
TGCACGTACTGAAAGCCAAAGCATACAGATCTCAAACCTCTTTTATGCCCCAACGTGCATACTAGTTACATTTGGCCCTGTATAGGTAACAGCTCCTTAAAGAAGTCCGTCTGTGGTGAGGCACAGACTGCAACAGTGTGCTGGGGGCATGGGCAAAATGAGGAATTGACAGTTTTGAAATGCAGAAGCTGGCCTCTACTTTGTCTTAGCCTACTGTAATAGTCAAAAGCTATTATAAAATGAAAAATAAAGAAAAATCATCTTATGTAAAAACAAAAGTGACAGAGACTTCATAAAACAACTCTGAACTTGGGAAGATAATCACTTATGAATAATTGTTCTCTGATTATATTCAGCAAAATATTGTATGGTCTTATTTAGCGCCAGTCCTTCAGGAGATTGCAGGGATGGGGTTTAAAGAGATGGAGGCCCATGATGGAAATGCTGAAACTTCCAGGATGTTGCAGACAATTAAAGTAATACGATCTCAGTGACTAATGGCATGCTCCCAAGAACTTAGGAAAGAGGTAGCACAGGATGCAGGCTCATTCAAGCAGATGTTTCTTAGTCTGCGCTATGTATAGATCAAGAAAAAAAAAGTGCTGGGTGAAACATTTGCTTGTCAGGGATTCAGAATTTGATTTCCCTCTCCAGTTTTAATTCTGATAAGATGTGAAGAGCAGATAAAGAGAGCAGAAGAACCTCATTCTATGGCTGGATTTAGTTATTTACGTAGTTTTCTCCCTGTACGTTAAAGCTGTTTTGCCACTGGATAAAGTTCTTATAAAGGTCACAGGACTAATGATGAGGGCTTTTTCTTCTATCAGATCCTTGTTGCTTTTACTATTGGATGGAATAATCCATTACCTCAGAAAATCATTGCAGTATAAAATCTGTTCTGCTCTGCTAAACATGCATGGGTAAGCTCCAGTCTCTGTTCTTCTCCCAGTAAACAGTTTGGCTTCTTTTGGGTTTACTGTGTAAGCTCACAAGCTCATTCTGGCTCCACCCTTAGGTTTGTATCTGAAAACAAGGTAGTTTATGTAATTTGCAGTATACCCAGTGCTCATTTTGGTTTAAAGCTGTATACAAGCCAGCTGACTTGTCACCCATTGTGAACTAAAGTCATCTTTATAAATGGCAGGAATTTTTATCCAGCTTTGATAATGTGACAGTTCTGTTCATCTGTGGTGGCTTTATTCTAACTCTTGTGGGTGAACTGCATCAGATCAAGATTATTTTCAAGGGAAACTATTTGTCAGGAACTTGATTATTGGATAAGTGCTAAAAGCTTACTTGGTAACGTATTAGAATAACTTTTGGTATAAAAGTGTCACGAAACTGTTCAGCTCAGAAAACTGTTCACTTCAGAAATGGCTTAAATTGTTCCACTTTCAACAGCGTATGACTCACAGCTAGACAAGTAATGCATGCTAATTACTATCACACTCTTTCTGCGCATTTATAAATTGCCTTTTCTGCACAAGCAGCGGGTGACTTGGCTAATTAAATAGGCAAATGCAGTGTGTTTCTGAGCTCCTTAGCTCCATGGGGCTAGGATACCATGTTTACAGTTGTGCTGTGCTGCTTCTGCACTGAGAAACTGGTTCTCTCTTCCTGGTAACCAGGCACCAAGCCAGCCAGCGTGACATTCGTTGTGCTAGCACCCATGTCTTTCTGCTCCGGATAGGTGGTCATGCTTTGGATTGGCTATGTAGAATGAAAAGTCTGCTGCTTCTGTGCTGGTCTGGTCTCCAGCACAGGTGCTGGTCTGGTCTGCAGCACAGGTCTCCAGTCCCAGGGTGAGCTTTAAGAGAAATATTCCTGAACAAAGCCATCACCAGTGTAAACTGACCCTTCCAGGTCTCCTCCCCCTAGTCACAGAGGTGATTGAAGCGTATGTGAAGAATATGAATCACAGAGGTGAGTTTTCCCGTGTACACATGAGACCCAACACTCAGCTGAAAAGACAGTGGAAAAATTCAAAGTGGTTCTTGGACCTACTTTGAGCTGCAGTGCAGGCACTTGTAAGAGTGCCAAGGGGCAAACTAGATACAGTTCACGAGACCCAGAATGACTTCAGTTCTGATCTATCTTTGATAAACATCTCTGTAAATTGGGCCTTTTATAGGCAGTGCAGTAAGCATAGGGTAAGCTCTTCTAGCTAGCACCAAATGCATTAGGTCCATAGTCAACAACAACGTTACGCTCTCTGAAGTGTATGTTTACACAGTTGCAAGAACTGTATGCACACATCATCTCCCTTGGAAGACCTCTAACACAGTGTCCTGTTTCCATGGTTGAGATGTAGTTCATAAACTAAAAGAAGAATAAAAACATATCTTCTGGCCATTGAAACCTGAGTACAGTTTGCAAGTTGTACTGTCAGGCTTCTTGATCTTAAGTCTCATTTGTCTTGAAGTGAAATTTGCATTTCTAAGTATGCATTTGAAAACTTTTTTTTTTTGTTCTGGATGTTGCAGTGAGTTGTGCTAGAATGAGTGTTGATGTGCTTTTGACACACTTGTTAAGTTCCATTGATTTGTGTTCCTTTTAATAAGGACTGCTATGACTCGAACTCACGGTGTTTATGACTGGAATTGCATTCAAATGCGTGAGAGGCACTGTCTGTGAAGCACATAAGTAGTCAGAAGATCAGAGTATGTACAAATGGGAGGTTCTGGGTTTGGGAGGGTTTGGGGTGTTTCTTTTTAGTAAAATCGTAGAGAAGAGTTTGGTTAAAAATCATGAACTTTTCCTGGTATTTGAAAACATAACCAAAGCTACACTAAAAACCTAACTGAGGAGGCACAGAAGGCTTTAAGATACTAAAAAGAAGCAAGCAAAAGAAATAAAGAAAGCACCAAAACCACCACCAACAAAAACCTAGCATTGGATTTTAAAATAAAGCTGTGATGGAACTTATTAATCAAAACTTGGAGTTCTTCACTGAATTCTCTATTTTTTTGTAACACCACTGGTAGGTTTTAATGTAATGCCAGATTGTAACACCTTTATGATCAGAACATTATACAAAAGCATGAAATGAGTATTTCCTAGAGAATGTTAAGCAAAGAAATAAAGCGTTTGTCTTAACTCTCTTTGAGGTTAAGCCATGTGGATTGCTTATGGACTGCATCTTAATTGTTAACTTCAAATTAGTTTCAAGGTTAACGAAGTCTATTTATATCTCTGAATTGTTTAAAGACAAATTCAAATGAAGACGAAAGATCTTAATACTGTCAATCAGAACAGGATTCGTCTTTCAAGGTAAAAAAAAGGAGATTTCAGTCCTTGTTCTTGGAAGTCAGGGCCTGAGATGTGATGGTAAAATGGGGAGGAGAGACCTGATGTGGCAGCTTCCTGTGAGAGTAGCTGTTGCATTGTGCTGTGAGTGCACACAGGAGTGATTGCAGAGGACGGGCGTGTGCCCTTTTCCAGCGCTGTGTCATTATCACTCGCACTATAGGTGTCTGATTGTTTGTTGGTGAATGATTTCCACACAGAGCTTAGGATGCAACAGTTTTTTTTCTTGTAGAATTGTGGAAAGAACACGGTGGAATTCAGGTGTCTGGTAGTGACGCATTGCTCGCTTGTACCTAGAGATTTTTCCATAAGCTGCAGTGTGGGCAGTTCTGAACAGGGATATGTGGGTGTGTTAAGTGGGGAAAACAAAGCCAGAAAAGTTGGTGTAATTACTTGCAATGTTTTTGTTTTTTTTTTATGTTGTTGTAATAGAGTGAAATTGAAAACAACAGGATAAGCACCATAGCTGTAGAGATCGTGATAGAAAAATAACTTCTCACGGCAGATTTGTCTCCATATATTGTTTTCTGAAATGCTTTTTCCTTTTTCTGAAGGCCACTGAAAAGTGTCATGTTATCTGTGTGCGTGTGTCAGCCTGGCAGTGTAAATTCGATGGTGGCTACAATACATCTCCCTTCCTTCCTTCCTTCCTTCCTTCTCTCAGGGAGTGTTACCATAGCATTTCCCTCCCGGTGACTTTCTCGCAGAGCTGCAGATGGGATTCTCGCTATGAGCTCTCTGCTGCTCAGTCGGATACACTCAGTGCTGTAGAAGGAAAATGAGAAAGAAAGGGTGACTTAGCAACACGGATAAAGCTTTCCTGGTATTTCCAGGACATGAAAACCTTATTTGAAGCAAAGGCTCATTTTTATTAAATTGAAGATGGGATTTTTCTATGAAGAGAAACAAATACTGTTTCTTCCCCTCCATTTTCTCCTGTCCAAGCAAATTGATTTGCAACAGTGACTGCCTGATCCTGGTGCTTATTTTTCTTTTTTCTTTTTTTTTCGTTCTTTAGCTGTGGACATGGCTTGAAGAGTTGCAGAAAGAACTGCTTGATGATGTGTATGCAGAGTCTGTGGAGGCCGTCCAAGACCTGATTAAACGTTTTGGTCAGCAGCAGCAGACCACTCTGCAGGTTACGGTCAATGTCATAAAAGAAGGCGAAGATCTCATACAGCAACTAAGGTAAAACAAGTTTTAATTTAAATCTCTTCTGGCATACGTCTGGTATTCTGCAAGGCTTACTATCTATTTTGAGAGCAGAGATAATGACTACATGCTCTGACCTATAAATAAAATTTGTAAATATTAAGACTGCTGTTATGTTTCATTCTGTACTGATGGTCTGTAACTCTCTGTTTGCAGGAAGCTCAGCTTATAAACACTACCTTCATAAGAAGGAGACTTTGTTTACATAAACTACCTTTGTAATAGAAGCAATTGTATGCCTTTGTAGTCAGGGAGATGCAGGGCTCCTCAGTTTTTTGAATTCTGAGCAGCAGACTTCTCATGAAGAGACCCTTGAAATTGTTTTGCAGTCTAATGTGTCACATTTTTGTAGTAATGACCATCAGCTTGCAGTCCATTCATTCAGCAGTAATCTAGATAAACGTGGGACATATCTGTACTGATACATCTCCCATTTGCTATGGGATTTGATGTTAATATGCCTGAATTTGTAGAAGTTTTTATACTACAGTAAAATACTTGTTAATTCTTTTTTAATATCTCATATTGATTTTTCACTGCCAGGAAGATCCAGTGAAGTAAATAGTTATCATATGCCACTTCCTTTTCACCAAGAAAGAGCTTCTCTCTTTTAGACTTTACTCTTCCTGTAAGCAGAATGTCCTTAAATGCTGAAGTGGTCAAAAGATGAAAGTAATTGTATGTTCTAATGCTTTTTCAAGTGTTAAAACATAGTTTGGACTTCTGTTAACAAAATATAAAGGCTTAACTTGCATGTAATATGATCAGCACCGACTTTTTCTTTAAAAAGCCGTATATTTCATGGTCATGTGTATCATCCAAACTGTCCAGTTTCCTTTTTTAATGACTGTCTTCCCTCCCCTCTCCTATCTCTGCTTTGAATAGGGATTCGGCCATTTCTAGTAACAAGACTCCCCATAACAGCTCAATCAACCACATAGAGACAGTCCTGCAGCAGCTGGATGAGGCCCAATCTCAGATGGAGGAGCTGTTTCAGGAGCGCAAGATCAAGCTTGAGCTTTTTCTGCAGCTCCGCATATTTGAAAGAGATGCAATAGATGTAAGTATTTGCTCTTGAAGCTGCATAGCAATTCTTCTCTTGTTGTTGAGAAACATTTATGCTGAGATGATTCTGTAGTTGCATTGGCATGTGACACAAGTGAACGATAAACCTTTTTTCTTATTGTACTAAGACTTCTGTCTTGTATGTGAAAGTCTCAGAAGAGAGTGGAGCTGGGCTCTTCAATAATTGCCTCCCAGTGCACATTTAAGCAGCTGTCATGTGTCTTGTGTAAAATTGTAACGTACCATTTACTTCGTGTGCCAAATGTGGTTTGAATATCAAGGTGCCTTGGTATGGCTGGTATGACTACACTTAATATGACTTATAAGGCATGCAAAGTGATTTAGTACAAAAACTCTAAACTGTTGCTTTGTAGTAATATCACTCTTTCTTTTTCAAATCAGCAGCATGTTTTCAGTTGAGAACTGTAAGTGGTATTTGGAATCCTTTGGAGATGCTGAATGGAATCTCCCTTGCTCTCACCTTCTGTCCATCTCTCAAATAAGAATCTTTTCCATCTCTGAAAATACCAAAAACTAGTGCCACACCCCTGCAAAACTTCAGGCAGTTTTTGGATTGTACAGATTTTGAAGGAGGGTTTCAGTTCTATCAGTTGGAAAGGTTCTGTTTGTGTGCAGGGATGTGCATGCAAACAAACGTCAAACTCCACATGGAGCTTATGTTACATAATTACTTTATAAAATTTCCACTAAGTTGACCACAAATGCTGTACACAGGGACTGAAATTGAGTTGGTACTTCAAAAGGTTAATGGTTATCGTTGGGAATGTGATCTTGTTTGGCTATATGATGGTTTACCGTGACATTCTGGAAACCAGGAATTATAATGTTATAGGAGCTACTAAATTTACCTCTCCTTGTACATAAGTAAAAGCCACAACTGTTGATTACATGGAGATGGTGTAAGGGCAAAGAGACAGTTACCATAAGTGATAGCTTTTAAGCCTTTTTTTTTTTTCTTAAAATCGGGATTAAATACCTTTACTGGATTCTAGTTTAGTTAAGCAAATTGTCAGGTGCAGGCCAGGCACAGGCAGACACAGTTCCTTGATTTGTGCCCTTGGAGGAAGTGAGACTGTACACTCCACAGTAATAATAACTTCAGTGTAAAGGAAGACTAAGAAGCTTCTCTATTTTGGTATTCACATTGCGGAGGTGAAACTAGTCTACAGAGACTTTGCTACTTAGATTGGGAGCTGCTGTCTTCAGTATGGAAGGGAAAGGCTTGGTAGAACTGTGATTGTAATAATTGGCTGACTGATGTGTGTGGAGGAATGTTAAAGGCATCCCCTTTTATAAGATTATCAGCATTTTTACAATCAGTGCAGAAGTGATCTCCAGTGGGTAGTGAGGCACTGGCACAGGCTGCTCAGAAAAGCTGTGGATGACCCATCCCTGGTGGTGTTCAGGGCCAGGTTGGATGGGGCCCTGGGCAGCCTGATCCAATGTGTGGCAGCCCTGTCCACAGCACGGGGTTGGAGACTGACCATCTTTAAGGTCCCTTCCAATCTAATCCATTCTGTGATTGTTATGTGCTTCTTTGATCCAGTGTTTGATGGGATTGGTATGATATTCTCAGAATACTTGTACTGAGGAAATGACAGCTGCAGGGTGCAAGGCATACTATGAAAACTGAAGGAAGAGCTATGTTCAAAGTTTCAGTGAAGTTGATAATTAAGGTGATTGCTCTCTGCTGTAGGTTGCCTAAACCAGAATTACATAATGCCTGGATGCTAGATGCAGAAGCCTTGCTTTACAGATGTGTTCTAGTCCTTCAGTGCAGAATAGCACCACATAGATAGTACTTCAGTCCATATTGTTTGGTGATGTCCATGAGATTTTATAGTTGAAAGGTGCATATCTTAACTTCACGTCTTGCTTTTTCTAAATGTGACACTTGGCATGCTTCACACTTTGGCCTATCCAACATGAAGCTAAGCACCAGTTACTGCATTGAAAGAGTTAACGTGTTTTGTTTGTATGGCTTGGAAACAAAAAATGTCACTTACTTAGGATTGCCAAGGAGCCCTCTCAGAAAGAAACTGGGTTGTGATAATCTTGGCTGCCAAGCATCCTCAGCAAAATGTTGATCTTTTGCTGTCTCTGCTTCCTCAGCAAAGCATGCTTCTCTTTTCCCTCTCCCTGAAGGCAAACATCTGTTTGGAAACTTCCGGGAAGAGATGCACGGACTAGTTCCAGGTCAGTTGTGTGAAAGTAATGCTGAAGTAATGTGATAGTGAGAAGGAGCCAGATACCACCTAGAAACTTGCAGACCTTGTTTTGACCTCCTCTGCCCAGTCAATTAAGGCTTGGCTGTAGTGGTAGCTCACTCAGGGGTGCATCCTAAGAGAACAGTTTTTCTGGAAGGCAAGTGGTGTTTCTAGCTTGTCTTACTGTTTGCAGAATGGCACAAGCTCCTAAAATGGAACAGAGGGTTCCCTTAGGCACTGCATGTTCATACTGTGCAGCTGTGCTCTTGGGGACAGTGGTGAAATTTGCTGCCAGGGTTACTCATCCGCTTTTTGTCCCTTTTCTTTCCTTCAGTAGTGAAATACTCTTTCTTTTAGTAATTGTCTTTTATCCTGTAACTTCCTGGGTTCTCCTGCTTTTCTGATGCTGGTGTAACTGCAGCAACATCTCCATTTTGGCCCTGCTCTTAGCATATGGACTTAACCTTCTCTATCCTTGCTGTTGGTCATGAGGTCCTTGAAGGACTCTGTTTCGAATGCCTGTATTAACTAAAGGCAGGAAGGAGCAAAGTAGTGTACGTAAAGAGTCTGGTGTTAGAGTGAAGAAGTATTTGTAGTGTAAGGAGGCTGTGTATGGACCTAGTCAGCCGAATGCAGCCTAAAACGTTTGTTTCTCTTCTGTGTGCATTTTTCACTTGTCCTTCACTTAAATACCTCTGTACATATGTCAGGACTCCACACAAAGGGTATTGCACACTTTCTAACTCACAGCTTTATCTCTACTTTGTTTTTGGATGGTACTTACAAGATGTTTGTGAGGTCATCCAGCTGAAAAGGCAAGAATGCAGAGTGCTGGATCACAGAGACCTAACTCTTCTTCCTTTTCAGTGCACCCTTTTTCTTTCTCCTCAGCACGTAATATTTGCTGGGTTCTGGTTAGCATTTAGTTGCTACAAGGAATGCAATTAGACTCTTTCAAGAAGAGACCTGTGGTTCTTTATGTTTTTGTCATTCAGTACAAAAGAGTCTGCATCTCTTCTGTGTTATACTCTGCCTTATTTCCTGCCCATGCTTCTGAAGTTTTAGCAAGTAGAAATGCTTGTTAGACAGTTTAAACTGCACTAGGAACTCCTTGAACAAAGGAGTCTGTGGTAAGTAGTTGCCCTGTGTTTTTTGTGGGTTGTCCATTTCCTGAGAGCAGTATTAATTTATGATTGTTTCTCTAGTTGTCTACTAGTCATTCACTTTTGTTCTGTTCAATTAATGCTAACTATCTTGATAAAACTTTCAGAGCAGGCTCCTACTGAAAAACAAAGTGTCACTTGTAAAGCAGAACTTGCAGGAGAAGCCTTGAAGAATGCAGGCAGGACTTAACATTTTATTTTTGTTCTTAGCTTGGCACTCAGTAAGTTTCAGATTTGCACAGTGCGTTCCTAATGGCTGAAATCTTGAGCCACCTAATTACTGCTGAAAGGATGTAAGGGCTTCTGCCATTGTTAGGAACCCCAGCTGTGATGTGCAGTATGACTTCTTATCTTCTGAATGGACGTGGGTCCATGCTGGCATTATTTATTTGAATCTTAGGTTTCCTCATCTTTTAAAGGGGACAGGGAATGTCATGTTCTTGTACACATGTCTTTTAAAGGACTTTAAATGAAGCATAGGCCATGATCTTAACCCCATGGAATAATATGGGAACAAGTTACCATTTTTGCTATTGTTCTTTGTTGTTGTTGTTGTTGTTCTTTGAATACAGTATCAGTGAAACCTCTTAGCTGAAGTTGCACACCGTGTTGACCTGTCATTTTTATCAGGTGAGTCTGAGGATAGCTCTAATGGCTCTAATCTACTTAAAGTAAAACATTTTATTAATATAAAAAACAGAAGCTTAACCTCAGCCATCTCCTGTGGTACGTCAGTTTGCAATGTTGATTGCTTTATTTTCACTCACACTGATAGTAAGGTAGGCAAGTTGTTGGTCTCTGTCCTGAGGAGCGGTGGATTGGATTTATTGTAAAACAGTGACACAAATGAGCCCCATTAGATCAAATCCATTTTTCAATTACATTTAGGAAGTCAGCAAAAGGTTGTGTTCTGAAAGACAATGGAGTTTTGCAGTCTTCTTTAACACCCAGTTTTCTATTTCACCAAGTCTAACTACCTTTCTTGAAGGCAATTGATTAATATACTTAGCTGACCTAGATGAAAATGAG
>PPHD01031675.1:0-10003 GCA_002909625.1 Bambusicola thoracicus
GTAATTTCTTCAAGATTGTTTTAAAAATTCATCCAAAACCACAACCTGTTCTTAAAAAGCACTTTCTCTGATGATATTGTCGTGTTTCGTAACAAAAGAACTCATTTCTGTTCAAGTCAGCTAATGCAGATAATTTTTAAAGGTAAGAATTTCTCCTAAGAAGTTTGTCAATAATACAGTGCACAGGACACATCTGTATGGGAACAGCTGTAAGGATTACTCCCCCTAGCTGTGTGTCATTGCACAAATGGCTGAGCTGTACAACCTCAATTTAGTTTATTTAAAAAACTCTGGATTGCAAATAGCAAGTTTAGCACATCTTTGTGAACAGTCTCTGGCTGTTTATGCAGCTCTCAGCTGGAGCAATAGCTTTTATCAGCTGCCCCAGTGCAGGTCTTCAGGAACCAAAATGGAGTGCATTTTGAGCCATGCTATATTTGACAATTGAGTTATTAGAACGCAGTTATCACTTTGGTAGTGGGAGAATCTGCCACATTCCAATGCGAATTGTAGTGTGTGCCACTGCTCTGTGAGTTTGTTTTAAATCTGATCCACTCGTTATTCCAAGACCAGCAACATAGACTATTAGCACACACAAGAGTACTAAATATTAGCTGGATTTCTGTAATTATTTGTATGTAAAATATTTCTAACTCCTCATCTTTAGCGAGTAGAGATCCAGGATTAGCAGTCAGGTCACCAGGCATGAAATGTACCAAACAGGCAGAGTTTTATTAGGGGGAAAAGAGATAGTTAAACTGAGAACCAGGGTCCTATTCCCTACAATCCTAACTCTCATGAGATTGGCTCTCCTCAAAAAGACAACAGAATTATAAGCTACCATACATGAACCTGGCAAACAGACCACAGAGCTTTAAGAACATACTTGAGAGCACTATTGCTGAATCCTGAATGAGCTTACCAGCCTTCCCCAGGAAACTTTTGTTGAAGAAAGAAAGGAAATATTATTAAAAATAAGTGCATGTGTTTTAAATAAATAAATAAACCATCATCAGCTCTGGCCTCGCTCTGAACTGACGAAATAGACTTCCTATCCCAATTTGTAAAACTGAGCTAGACTAGCTAGACTTACAGAAAATCTGCATTTACACTCATGAATTTAAATGTTCAGTTTTAATCACAGACAAGTGAATATTCTGTGGTAACATTGATTCTCTGTGGAGGAAGGCAGCGCGTCATGCATTTGAATACTAACTTTTGGATTACTAGTTTAGTCTTAAGTATTTTGAGAAAATTAATACAGAAGGGAAACAATGTGATTTTTACCTTCAGTTCTGCACGTTTCTGCACAGGCTTCAGCTCTTTTTACTAATTACATGATTTACCTTTTAAACTGTCTTAATTTATACTACTGCACAATTATGATTGCCTACAGGAAAGCTAGGGAAGGACTTTCTATAAGGGCATGTAGCGACAGGATGACAGAAATGGCTTTAAACTGGAAGAATGTAGATTTAGACTAGATATCAGGAAGAAATTCTGTACAGTGAGGGTGGTGAGACGCTGGACCAGGTTGCCCAGAGAAGTTGTGAATGCCCCCTCCATGAGGGCTTTCAAAGCCAGGCTGGAAGGATCTTTGATTAACCAGGTCTAGTGGGAGGTGTCCCTGCCTATAACAAGGAGGTTGGAAGCAGATGATCTTAAAAGGTCCCTTCCAACCCAAACCACTCTATGATAATGCCATGTAGATACAGTTGAGTGTCTTGTCATTTGCTGCCCTGAATTGTACATATCTTCAGTGAACTATTCCAAATGGCTTCCAAGCTACCTAATTCAATATGACTTCCATACAGTGATAGGGTAATTGGGCTTCTAAAAGCCAGCCTCCTCTAGAAAATCTGCTTTCCTGATCTAAATGCCCACGTTTGCATCTGATAGCCAGCATGCTGGACAGGGATTCCCCACTGTCCCCATTCAACCCTTCCACTACTTAAAAGCATGCTGGGCACAGCCAGCATGGCAGCAGCCATGTGCCTCACTTAGCCCGTTAGCGTGTGACTCCCAGAGCAGCCTTGCCTGGTTGCCTCAAACCTGGCAGCTAGGCTGCAGCACTGCAGAAGGTCAGCATGCTTTGACATCTACTGCTGCCTTCTGCAGTCTGAGCTGTCTCTGAAGCATTTCTACCATCATATATACATAATTGAAATCGCCCTAAATCTGAAACGTGCAGGCTTCCCCTTGCCCCTTTGTTCCTTACAGACAAATCTGTCTTGCCATCAAGCTAAAAACTGCCAAAAAAAAAGTTCTGTAACACAAAGATAGAAAGCATGACAGAGCTATCACACTTAGATTAATAAAACAAAAAGTTAGTGTAGAAGTCTATTACTTTAAAAAAGTAACTACAAACTAACTGGTAACTTTAATACTCTACATAATGAGTTTTGCAGACACTTGGGAAATAACAGTCCACATGAGCAGTTATTGTTTTCATGATATAATGTAATTTCCGGAAAGTTTAATGCCATACGGCCACATGTTATTCAGTTAGTAAACACTGGGAGCTACAAGGTGTTTGAACGGTATAGACCACTATGTTCTGATGCTGCCTACCATACATACACATACACACTATGTATAAGATATATTGAAACTTGAAGTAACTTCAAGTCTAATCATTTCAAAAGATAAAGATTTAGCTATATTGCTTGTTGTTGTACCACTCATCAACATTTTAACTGAACATTATTAGCTGAACATCTGCAGTATTTGATTTGTGCAACACACCGTCTTCAGCAGCATGCAATAAATAACAGCTGTTGGGGTCCCTTAGAACAAGCCAACAAGTACCCTGACTGAAACTGATGGAGCATAATATTTTTAGGTACAAAAATAATGTCCTCTTACACTAGGAATGGTCATTATTCAACAAAAGAATCATATTATATGTATGCTTACAGAAGATCCAAACAAATTCATACCAGAGGCATTTCTCCTATTACTGTAATTTGGGGTACTCTATGTCTTGCTGAGTGAGAGATATTCTACACCTGCTGTGACACCCAAACTGAATTGATGTGCA
This sequence comes from Bambusicola thoracicus, assembly GCA_002909625.1. NCBI lineage: Eukaryota > Metazoa > Chordata > Aves > Galliformes > Phasianidae > Bambusicola > Bambusicola thoracicus. The sequence goes on from PPHD01031675.1 coordinate 3,041, forward strand.
TATTAGTCAGTATTAATATTTCACTGTAGAAAAACTGACCATTTTTGTTACTGCAGCATTATAAACATAAACATTCAGAAAACTGGCCAATTAATTAAGTATGTAGTTTAAAAAAAAAAAAAATAACACCACATTAACAGCATCCAAGTTCTAAGGAAGTTCTGTAAATAGCTTTAGAGAGCCTGGGGTTGGCAATTGTGCCTGCAACTCTCCTGAACACAAAGTTCTAAGAAACCTGTATTACATTGACCTGTACTGTGCCTTTTATTGACCCGGTTTTCATGAATATGCATTTGCCTGTTTTCTGCAAGTGTTACAGAGATTCTCTGGCACGGATTACATTCCTGTTTAACTGTTACTGAAGTTAGTATCCTAATTCATCCTGTTACTTTACTGCATCAAAGCTTAGCACTGCAATGCTTCTTTTTAAAAGAGATGGGTTGATAAATTGTGTGTTTTGAAGAGCATAAAAACAGCCTTTTTTCTTTTCTTTTTTTAGTAAATGAGATCATAGGAAGAGATATGTCTCAGATCTCAGTGTCACATGGAACAACAGTGGCAACACAGTCTCCACATACGTGCCCTGGATCTTTGGAGACAAGAATATCTGATGGAAACCAGTAACAGATAAGCTTACAGCTAAACATCCATGAAAACTTCACAGTCTCTCTGAAGACTCTTCATCCTCTTCCTCTTTAGACTTACTGTGCTTCCAACTCTGTGGCCTTTATGAACTGGAACAGCGGATCCTTGCAAAGCCCTTTTAGTGGGTTACATTTTTGATGTAGAGACAGAGCATTTATAATTATAGTTCATCAGATGCTGTAAAGAGACTTCTCCAAATGGACACACAGTCTACACCAGATACTTTTAACTGTTTTAAAGATACAAATAAGCTTTGCTTTTTGCATTAAAATAGAATACTTTTATATTATAAGTGCTTCAAATGTGTGGAGATGTTAGTTTGCTCTTACAATATTCACAGTACTGAATGTGGAAAAAGATTTAATACACATCTTCAGTGTGCTGCTTTCCCTTAGAGATAGCGTAGTTTGTAACTGATGATTTGTTAACACCTTTTGGTCATTTTGGAAAGCCTTTAAGCTTATATTGTTTTTGTTTGTTTTTTTTAATTATGATCTTCCAATGGTATATTATACCTGTCATCTGAAGCCAATGCCATGAAAGCCATTGTGTATACAAATACTGTAGTGTTTTCTTTCTTAGATTCATAGGAAGCGAAGCCAAAAGTAGATCTGCACTTGTTTATAAACTGAAAATGTTACTTGATAGGCTGAGAAAAGACCATTCCATCATGTAAGTGTTGGAATAGAAATGACATTCCAAAATTTAACTTTTATAACTTTGTGGATAATTTTCCTGTACTTTATTAGCACAGGCTCCTTGAAATAGGATTTTCTTAGAAAGTTACATTTGTAATCAAATTTGAGAAGTAGGATTTTAGATTAAAGAACAGCAACATCAAAGCCACATTACGTAACAGGAGAAATTTTAATATTTGCTGAGGATCCAAGTGTTCCTGCTTACCCTGCAGAATATATTTTTCAAGTCACCAATTCAGTGGCATTCAAGGTTTCCATGCAATAAATCATTTGAAAACATCTGTATCTTTTACGTGCTGTATGCCTCACCAAGCCACTTTGAAGTCCTAAGGAGATAATACAGTTCCTTCAACTGTTTATAAACTCAGTCTGCAAAAAAGTAATTTACTGTGAGCTAGTGAGTAAGTACTTGCCCATGTTGAATTGTAGATGTGTAAAGCATAAGCTACCAAAGAAATGTCAGCAGTAAGCGGTGCTGCGCTCAAAGGATATGTTTCCCTCACCTGCATTATCTGATACATCTGAAACAATCTGTTTACACGGTTACTGAAAATCTCGGGCCTCTATGATTAGGAACCTAGGAGAGGATCTGAAACTGCCTGCTTAGGCCACAGATGTTCCCTCCCCCTCAAGAAATGCTAGTTTACAAGACTGTCTGATATGGGAAATACAGGGTACAACAATCACAGCCAAATAAGATGAGAAATATACTGAATCTCAGATGCTCAGTGGACATTTTTATCAGCTAATCACACGTGCGTCTCTGTTCTCTAGATTATCATAGGCTCTTAAAAAATTACAGTAAATTTTAAGTCTTAAAGTCAACCCCATTACCAAACTGTAATACCCATAGGAATAAATTCAGATTCCCAGCATTGCATTTTGCTGGGAAACCATAGAAAAGACTTCATTCAGCCTTTTGCAAGCAAAGCATTACATCTAGATTTTAGTCAGCATGCAAGTTCTAGCAATAAATAGCTGTAAACACATCTTATTAATAGCTGAATTATGTACTTTTTTTTTTTAGAAGACCATACACTAAGCAGGTGAAGCTGTAACTCTTATCAGTTCCCTCCTTTTAGAGTCCAGCCTAAAGCTACTATAGTGGTGTTTTGTAGTTACTTCAAATATCTGAATGCAAGGGCACAGCACATATGCTGTGAATCTAAGCATCCTTGTGAATGCAAATGTTCTGTGATGCAAATCTTAAAAACTGAAGTAAAAGGTTGGCAGGGCTGTGATCTGAAAGGTGTGATGTTACACCTGTCCCTTAGTGATGGTGCTTTACTCTGTCCTCTACTCATTTGTGTTAAAGGTCCTAGATAACGGGTGACGTGTTCAGAAATACATCTACTTAAGTTTTTGACATTAAAAACGCACCAGAAAAACCCCATGGTAAGCTATGCAATTGTCTTCAGACTGTGTGCTGGTGGCAAGGCATGTTCCAGTTTTCAATCTTTTATTGGGTCTTTTGCATAAAGCATTGTTTGTAGGAAAATTCTAACTTAAAAGCTTTTCATACTGTATGGGATTTATACTCCTTTATCCTACTGGTACAGATTCGCCTTGCAAGTTCTCCAAGTAAGTAGCTGGAATTCATACTGTACCTAAAATATAGGAGCCCATACAATACAGAGTTGCTATGCACTTAATTTTCTGATGCCTTTAACTACCTTGATGCCTATAGACATAGATGCTTTCCTATTTAAAAACGAAATGAAAAAAATATATATATAGCTTTGGATACTAAAGCAGTTTTGTATTTGCCTTGTAAAAGCTTCAATACAAGGGTCTTAATTTTATTTTAGCTTGTGTGATAATGTAGGTAAAGACTGTTTATCTTGTATAATTTTAGTGATATAAAAAGCACACAATCTCTATTGGACTATGCAAATTTAATTAAACAGCAGAACCTGGCAACTACTGATGTTTTGTTGGCATCCACTTTCCTGCCCTTAAGTCCTTCCTCCTTCCTGAGTCCTCTTCCAAAACTTCTAATTTAGATTACCTTGAAGGAAAGCCTTAAAGATGAGGTAGCTTTTCTATAAGGAGGGTCAAAAGAGATCAACATTTGAAAAACAGAATAATATTTTAATCGAAGGGGCAGGGAGTTTTATGTTTGGAATTACCATACACTAGCCATCTCGGTTTCTATAGTGAAACTTTCACCTTGTCAGTGGAACTGCCATCCTTGTTAAACCAAAGAATGAAAAGAACGTGACTGTTTTGTCCTGATACAAACAGAGCTTTGAAACTCTATTTTTGATACTCAGAATGGATGCCATTTCTTGAGGTTTGGAAATCACTCAAATTGAAGTTTTATATTTAAAAATATGGGACAATAAAGATTAAGTTCTAGATGTTTACAGAGCCTTGTATTGTAATTTCATGTACATTTTGTATTTTAAACCTTTTTGTAAGTTATGATTGCAGTGCTACTTGCTGAAATAAAAGGGAAGAACGTGCATTTAGGCTCCTAAATCATAGTGTTGAAATAAATAAAAAGAATGCAAATGCGGTGTCATTTATTTAAAATGCAGCCCTGACTGCATGGTGGGGAGAACTCCCTTCTTGCACTGTGGTGGTAACAGCTATGCTCAGACATGACAGATGAAGCAAAGAACATTTCATATTTGTCTGTGAAGAGTGGTGATTTCGAGCCACTGTGTGTGGGGCTCAGCTTAGGCCCAGCAGCAGCAAGCCTATACATATTCAGCAAGTGACCAGTGGCCCTGACAGAATCAGTTTCCCCAATAACTAATGACTTCCTATTTGCGAAGTTGATTGTTTCCACTATGCTGATGTAAGATTATTTTCAGAAATTACTCCAGAAACTGCTATTTATGATGCCTGAATAGTCATCTTCATTCTTGAAAAAGGAAGTAATCATAAACGTGATAAATTGTTTCTAAGATAGATGTAGAATTCCTACAGACTGTCTTATTTTATATATTCTCTTTTGAACAAAGGCTGGCTTATCAAACAGTACTGATGGAAATGCCTTAAAACCTACATCCCATCTCAGTGATATTAGTACTACTGAAAAGATTTAGTTATTTAGCATCCCTTGCAGTTTGACTGCAAGGTCTTAAGTTCATCTGTGAAATCCCACTTGTGTACCTAAGTGTACCGAAGTATGCAAGTGTTCCAATTTCAACTCTGAAGCAAAAGCTATGGCCTTTGGTTACAATGCACACCTACCCAGGAAAGATGAGGAATGAAGGTCATGCAGTCATTGCTCACATTGCACAGTGAGAACGCAGACCAGTTTAGGATTAGCCTGTTATTTACAATGCACATCCTAACTGATCATGTTTGCCAATGGATTTTAATCTGCAAGTATAACAGAGGGCAGCGGCCACTGTGTCAGTTGCTGAAGGCAGAGTAATTATATCTGAGTTTTACTAAATGTAGGACATGGTTTTTGAAAGCTCCTCTACATGGTTTTAGTATGATCACTCATTATATAATTAGCATATACCAACACCAGCAATAACCCACAGATTGATCGCGTATACTTTTCTGCCAGTTCAGATCTTCTTTCAGATGTTAATAAGCAGAAGGCTGATTGACTATGATTGATAGCATCTGAAAGATGATAGGAAATGCATTCGAGCCAGGGTATATAAAACCAAGCGTGGCTAACCTGGAGTGTTCATATTGACACTATATCAGTTGCATTTCAGAGGTAGTGGGACATTATTCCAGGTGTTGTGAAAACATCACTAATAATGTGCAAAATACTACTTTGTCATATCGAGCAAGCAGAAAGAGGAAGCATCCTGTTAAAGCAAGTCCTTTTAGAAGAACAATCAGAATGTTTGGGACCCAAACATGGGATGCAGGGATGGGATCTTTTAGTGCAGCTATCTCCTTCACAGTATTCCACAGCATCAGTTTTATCTGCTTCTGTCTACTTGTTTCCAGGCTTCTGACCCTATCTCTGCTGTCTCCCCCTGCCCGATTCACACTCAAAGCTCACAGGGGTATTTAACTCTACAGTAATGAGTTAGGTGAGGGTTGAAATCAGATTTTTTTTTTATCAAAAGGAAATGCATAGCATCCAAGAAAGCTTAACCAGAAACCACACCAAGCTGCCTGTACTTGTTAGCAAGCCATGTTAATTTCTGCTCATGGTCTTTTCAGCTCTCGCTGAAGATGGATCCTGAAGGAACAGTACAAAAGAAGCACTATACATACTTTAAAAAAAAAAAAAAAAAAAGCAAAATCTCATGTAAGCAAACTACATCTTTCTCCTGTTGTTATCTGACTTAGGCTAATTTAGTCTCTCAGAACTCACTCGCATATACTTAAGTTGCTTTGAAATGAAAGCCTCCTGTTTAATTCCATGGAAACTACAACAGATACAAAGAGCACAATAAAGCTGTTTGATAGAGCAAGTTCTCTGTTTCTCAACCACTACTAGTTGTGCATTTTTGCCAGCAGTGAACAAGAGCCTGCATGCCGCATTTGTAAGATCCTACGCCAGCAGAGGTGACTCACTGTCGCTTCTGCAACCGCACCACCCATCATCTCACTGTGCTCACATCCACTGCTTGCTCTCCATAAATATTCAGCAAGCGTCGATGAATGTCAGGGGGTGCAATTTCCCCTACTTGGAGAAATTCAGTTCTACACTTGTGCTCCCTATTACACTTTCATGTCAGACACAGTTTTGTCAGAGTGCCTCTCTACTGTTACCTGTCATACAGCAACATGCGATGGGATATTGGCAGGAAGGTTCAACCTGTACTGCAGTACCACCAATATCTGCCTCTGACACTGTGGGCCAAAATAGTAGAAGGCAGTACTTCCAGAGCAGCCTTTGTATATGGCAATCACAAAACAAGCATTTAAGAGACAGAATTTTGGGTGGGCAAATAAGGGAAGAAGAACAACAAAATACAGTCTTAGAATAATTGCCCTCCCTCCCCCTTTTTTTTTTTTAAGGCAGTGTTTTGGGGCAAGATCATCAATTAACCAGTCTGATCTTCTTAAATGTTGCTTTTCTAACACACAGGCAAATCTTTCTCAAATCAGCAATCTGCAGCCTGAGGCTACAGGCCTTGGACATTTATTTCAAAAGATGTTCCTGACATTACACTCGTCTTACAGAAATATTCATTGTGATGCAGCAAATAAAAATGCATTGATGCTGACCATTTCTGCATGTGATAGCTGCAACATCCATGAAGGTTTTGATTGGGAATTGATGGGATAAAATAAAAAAGATGCACAGCACAGAAATTTGAGAAGATTGGGCAGATTGATTCTCTTGGCAAGGGGGTGGGTTGCATGATCTTAAGGGCCTGAAAAAGGCATAGGCAAGATGGCCTGAAAATGAGGAATTCTGATCAGAGAGGTCTTGGCCCTTCGCATCAGGTTGTGTGTGCCATCAGGAGTGCCAGCAGGTTATTTTCTACATTGGTTTCTATTACAACTAATTGACAGTGAGTATTTGTACCCTAGATGCCATTTCCTGTGGGGTGTTTTTGCTTTTCCACTGTAATTCCAGTTTTGTTTCCATTATTAAGGCAGTTCCATCCTCACACCCAACTCAAGACTCCTTCCTACTCCCCTTACCTCTAACATGAAAAAAGCTACTACTGCTTGTTCTCTT
>PPHD01031676.1:0-10002 GCA_002909625.1 Bambusicola thoracicus
TAAAAAACAGGATTATTGTGGATGAGGAGAGGGAATGCCACAATAGAGTAGCACTGTCTGTATGTCTGTAGAGTGATTTACTGTTACGGTTAATTCCATTTTAACAAATCTCTATTTCTGTGACTTACATTTATGTTTGCCATGTTGTTATAAATAAAAATGTTATCTCAGGTTGTCCCTGTCGGGTCACCAGAAATCAGTCATTTTATGTACCTGTGTAGTTCAGAACTATTTAGAATCCCTCAGAAATATTTTTAGTTTCAACAGACTACCCACATAATTACGTCTCTGTGTATATGAGCATAACACGGCTGGTACTGGCCAAGTGACCACAAGAAATTCCAACTGAGTAGATTTGTCTTTTTGCATGATTGCATTACCTTTGACTACTAGTCATTGTGTGATAAGATACTGTATCCAGCTGCCTGCTATTTCGTTTTATTACTGTCTGTTTACTTCTCTTCACATCTTCTCTCTTTTTTGGCAGAGTTGTTCAGGTGCAAAAAAAAACCAAACCAAAACAAAAACCAGTGGCTTAAAATTCAAGTGAGATGCATTCCAAATTAAAATACCAGGTAGTTATTGTAAATAATGGGGTGAATTTACCATTTAGAAATGCTGTCAGGATGTGTCTAGGCTGGGTTCTGTGGAATTTGCTGTTTTTGTTTTCATCTTGCTTGACTTCAGGCTGGATATCTTTCAGAATAAGTAAATGTATGTTTGTTCCCAAATGTGAAGACTTTCGCTCAGTAGGTACATAGTTGTCTAAAATGTAGCAAGCTGGGATACATAAAAGAGAGATGGTCCAAGATTCACTTTGAACCTGAATCTCAAAATATTGCATATTTATGAGTCTGTGTGAATACCCTGAACACTCCTTAGAAGGTACTTCAGCTTCTCTTTGTTGCTGCGGAACAGTTCAGTGTGTGACCTATTGCTTTTGTCCTGCACAGTGCCAGTTGAGACAATGACTGGATTTTGAGGTTTGTCTTGTAATAGCCAGTTAATGTGGTTTGATAAGGTAACAAACAAGTGAGAACCTCTAAATTAAGAAACACGATAGATCTTAGAGAAATTGGATAGGCTGTGAATATGGTCTGATGTCATTAATTCATGATTAAGCAGTACGTGTTTGTTGTGAATATTCAGGAGTAGTACTCTTTTTTCAGTCATGTGCTGTTTGTTAGCCAGTCTTCATAAACAGAAGATATATCAATTTTCATTTGTAGAAGTTTACCTAAAATCAGTATTTCTCAGGTTGCTGTTTCTGAAATGTCCTTGTTAATATTTGTAAGTCTTGACGCTTAAATCTTCCCTGCCCATTTGTCTTCCTTTTTCTTTTTGCTTCAATGCAGAATGTTGCCAGTATGTACTTGAACTTCTTACCAATCTTCATTTTCAATTTTGCTACAGGCTGTCTTCTAATATACCAGTCACGAGCTTCTGGAAATGAGTGTTATAACAATCTCATAAATTTAGTATAAAAATTCCTTTATGGTCTCATCATAAAGCTTGCTTACACCCTCAAGCTGAAAAGAATATCACAGTATAATATTAGGTTCGGATGTACTCTCTTTTTACTGTTAACTGCTGAGTAATTTGGTAAGCACTGTCCTAAAATCCTTGGTCATTCCAGGGTGCATCTGTACTGCAGCATGAGTGCTTAGATCTGAATGGCTGTGGTTACACTGCTAGGTGAAATAGTCTGTTTTAAAGAAGTGCTATGTTCCTTTACTATCAGTGAATGGTATGAAATGTTAAAATATTATATGTAGAACTAATCTAATTTAATACACTGTCTGGAGTGTCTCTTATCAGGTTTGGTCAGCATGTATTAAAAAAAAGATAGTGGACTTGTTTGGGTTTTTCCATGCAGTTCTCAGATGATGCTCTTGAAACTATGAAAGTGTGCTATTAATTGAGATACAGTTGCTGATGCTTTAAGCTTAAAATCATTTTACATATATAACTTGAATCTATTTTAAGTTTAACCCATAAATAGAACTTGTAATGCTTAGATTTTGTAGTAGTTCTAGACTGTGAAGTTAGTAGGGATGTTGAATCTGGAGAACACTCTTGATATTTAGATTTCCTTCTTTTTAGTTACCTAAGGGTTGTTAAGCACTGGAAGGGGCTCCCCAGGGAGGTGGTTGAGTCCCCATCCCTGGGTGTATTTAAAAACCATTTGGACATGGTGCTCAGGGACATGATTTAGGGTTGTTAGAGTTAGGGTGGTATGGTTAGGCCGTGCTTGCACTCGATTATCTGTAAGGTCTTTTCCAACCTGAGCAATTCTATGATTCTAAATGTGAATTTACCAAAGAGATCTTAGAAACAAAAGTATAATACCAGTTAGGCATTCTACTTTAATGTTGTCCCACTTTGGAATTCAGTACTGTGCTTGTAAATTCTGTGGCTCTGAGTTCTCCACTGATATTACAACATTAGGTCTTGTAAAGAAAAATATTGAAGGTATGAGTCTCTAATAAATTTAAAACTAATGACAACAAAATATGTGAAACAAAGCTCACTTCCCAAGTTGATTTCTATTTGCTTTTTTTTTTTTTCTTTTTGATTGGTTAATTGAAATTTGTGAGCTAAGTGTAAGAAAGCGAGTCACATTCTACTCAGTAAAGGCCCATGAGCCAAGTCAACATTTCCCAGCTCATCAATGTGGTGGTTGTTGCCTTTTTGGCTGAGGGTAGGTTTGTTCTGCAAAAATGACAGAGATCTGAACTCTTGATCATTGCAACATGGCTTGCAAAAGCTAATTATGATCTGAATTTGGATGAAACCTGCAGTTTTTTAATAGACCAGTTCTAATGGCTTTTAACTTTCCTTCCCTACCCAGTTTGACAGTCTTCCTTTAAGTGCTTTTAGGATTCTATAAATAGTTGAGTATTCAGCTCTATTTCTGCTCACCACCTATACTCTCCTGTGCATTGTTGCATCTGAAGATGCACACTCTGAAGCCCTAGAGAGGACTATACTTCAGAACAGGAAGTAAGTATTTTACAAACAGTATTCTCTGGGAAAAAAATGCCACTTTCTCTGGATTTGAGTAAATTCAATTCATTCATATCACCTGGTATTTTACAGTCAGTATTACCACCGCAGTAGCTGAAATTTCAATTCAAAATGTTTTACAAATTTGAATACTTCCTTTTCTTTCATCTTATTTGACGTGTAAGAAGCATCATTTAAATTTTGTGTTGTAATGATAGGAAAATTTTGGATAGATTCACTGTGTGCCTGTCAAAAGCACCACTTGCTCCAGACTTCGATTACTTGTCACTCAGTAGCAAGGGGTGCTAGTCTACTTAAATCCAAACAAGTATCTCATCAAGGATAGTTGCAGCAGATATAACCTACTGCATAAACCACGCTTTATCTGTTGTTCCCTCTTGTCTGAAGATCAACAGTGAAAAATTCAAGTTGACATCAACACAATGAATAAAGCTTATGTGAACAGTAACAGACCCTACAGTCATGAAAACTTTGCCCAAGGGGTGATATGATACATAGTTTGCCTTGGTGCTCAACTACAATAAAATTATGCTGCTATAGTTAGTCTGTTAGCATTTCTTGAAATTAATGATTTGTGGTAGTTTTATTCTCACTTGCCAGTCATTAATATCTGGCCAGTGTCCATCAGCAGCTGACATCATTTGTATATCTCTGTTACTTTTTTTTCCCCGAGATGTTCTAGTGCTGTTATGTTGGAAATTTTTCAGACAAAAGTGTGAGGAGGAGCACTTCTCTCTTAGCAGCCACTGTATGTACATGTGTATGTATTTGAATTTCACTCTTGCAGATTATTGCAAGCATTGTTTTCCTCTCTTAATGAGAACAGATAAGGTAAGTCAGGCAGAATATTCAGACCAGAAGACATGTTAAATTCAGGTGCTTTATTTAATAGCTTTTCAGTATGTGTACATTAATACTACACTTGGTATTAAGCCTCTGCCAATCAAGAGATGTAGCAGTTGTCCTCAACATTACTTCTAACAAATGGATTAATTTTGAATGCTAAGAGTTAAGAATGCAATTGATTGGACCTCTGAAGACTTGCTCTATTCACTACACACCAATGAACTGTACTTTTATCAGTACTCAGCCTCCCTGCTTGCTCTTTGGTTTTGGTCTGAGTGTCCAGTTTGAAGTGTATTTTCATCTGCAGTCCAAGTGCGTTTTGATTGATTTTTGCATGCTCCTAAAATGTGAAGGTATGTTGGCCAGGTCTGAATGGGAATCTCTGTAGCACAGTACTTCAGCTAATAAACTCTTCCTTTCACTAGTGCTTATTTTAATCACAGTGCTGTACTTCTGTTGTGACATGCTGCAGTTCCTAACTGACCCAAGTTCAGTCAGACCAGGTTCTAGACAGAGTGAGCTCTAGTATGATTATTGAAAAAAATGGCAGGCAACATTTTTAAAAGATCTGTTTTCACCCAAGTACAGAAAATCTTATTCTGTAATCCAGGAGTTTTTCCAGAATGACTTACCTGAGAATGTAGAGGAGACTTGTATTCTCTTCTAAGTGGTGATGCTTTCAAGCATTTGAAATTTAGGCTTCAATTATAAGAGTGTTTTTTGGAAATTCTGAATAATATATCAAATTTATGGCCAAAAGTATTTCCACGCCTTATTCTCACAAAAATTTATACAGTATTTTCCTGCATTAAATTTTAGGTATCGATAAGCACTCTGCTGTGCTTATTTTCGCAAGACTTGTCATTATAGTTTCTAGAATTTTAACTGAAACAGAAGTGTGGAATTGGCTGGGAGGAAGGCAGCTGCTATGGTGGAGAAATGTGGTGACAGAAGATGAAATGCAAAAAAAAACCAAAAACAAAAACGGAGCTGGGGAGACCAAAGGAGAGGGTGGCTCTGATCAGCTGAAAATGTTAAGGTTCTCCAGTGCCTAAATTAGCCTTATACCCAGTGAGGTTATTGATATGCTTTTAAAAGTATAGTCAAGATTTTAATTCAGCCTGTTAAAAATGTGAAATTAAATGTGCTGTGTGCCATATACTTAGTCTTATTACAGTTGTAAGCTACTTCAACAACGTTGCTGTTCCTGTAGGGTAATGCCATTCACAGGGCTTTATCAGCGGAGATTTGAGTAAATTCTTTAGATCACAGAAGAAAACATTATACAATATAAGGATAGCGACCTCAGACAGCTGGAGAAAGGCTGGAAATCTATGGCTCCTGATGAAATGCATCCCGGAGCCCTGGGGGAATTGGTTGATAAAGTAGCCAAGCTACTCTAGATGATATTTGAAAAGTCATGCTGGTCAGGCAAAGTTGTGGGTGACTAGAAAAAAGGCAAAATAGCACCCATTTTTAAGAAGGCTTGAAAGAATGACCAAGGGAACTACTGTCCTGTCAGCCTCATCTCTGTGCTGGGGAAGATCATGGAGCAGGTCCTCCTGGAAGATATGCTAAGGCAGAGGAAGAGAGGGAGGTCATAAAGGAGAACCAGCATGGTTTCACTAAGGGCAGGTCTTGCCTGCCCAGCCTTGTTGCTTTTTCTGATGGCACAATGGCATCAGTGGAAAAGGGAAGAGCCACTGATGTCATCCATCTGGACTTCAGTAAGGCCTTTGACATGTTACCCCATAACATCCTTCTCTCAAAATTAGAAATTTATGGATTTGATGGGTGGACTGTTTGATGGATGAGGAATTGGCTGTGAGATTGTACCCAGAGAGTGATGGTCAATGGCTCACTGTCCAGATGGAGATCAGAGATAAGTGGTATCCTTCAGGGGTCAGTACTGGGACCAGTGCTCTGTAATATCTTCATCAGTGACGTTGACAGTGGGACTGAGTGCACTCTCAGTATGTTTGCAGATGATGCCAAGCTGTGTGGTGCAATCAATATGCCCAAGGGATGGCATGCCATCCAGAGAGGTCTAGGCAGGCTTGGATGGTGGGCTGGGACCAGGAAAACCTCACAAGGTTCAACAAATCCAAGTGTAAGTACTTTCACTGGGATCCTTCCCTACGAGGACAGCTGAGAGAGCTGTGGCTTTTCAGCGCAGAGAAGAGAAGGCTTCAGGGAGGTCTGAGGATTGCCTTTCAGTATCTGAAGGGTGGAAAAATGAAAAAAGGGGACAGACTCTTTAGCAGGGTCTGTGGTGATAGGACAGGGGGAAATGATTTCAAACTGAAGGAGGGGAAACTGTATATAAAGAAAAGGGTTTTTTTTTACAGTAAAAGTGGTGAAGCGTTGGGACAGGTTGCCCAGAGAGGTGGTGGATGCCCCATCCCTGGAGACATTCAAGGTCACTCTGGATGTGGCTCTGAGAACCATGATCCTAGCTGTAAGTGTTCCTGTCCGTTGCAAGGGAGTTGGACCAGATGATCTTTAAGAGTTCCTTTCAACTCGGAAGATTCTATCATTCTCTGAAGTAGAAAGTATTTTATAGAATTGGGTTATTCTTTTACGTAAAGCAAAATTTGGAATATAAGGAATATATGGAACGATGCCTTTAATTTCATTTTGAAACGGCTTCTAGTTCATCTGTTTTAAAATCCTATTGCTACTTAGTATGACACAAACGTGTCCGTGTATCTCTGAATTCTGTTTAGTAGCTTTGTGTTCAGCTGTCAGTTGTTTCATGTAAGTTGAGTAAAATTCATGACAGCTTTTTCATTTTTAGCTAGTTATTCAAATCGTAATCCTTTTAAATGTACTGTAATACAGTCGGTATTCTACAGACTTACTTGAACAATTTTTGTTAGTCCATAGTTGAACTTATGCAGTTCTGCAGGTGTCTTAAAAGCACTGAGGGCCTTCTCTCTATAATTGGCTAGCTTGCTGTTCACCTGCAATTTAATTCACTCTTTTCTTCCAGCATTTCTGTTCTTACCACCTTGTAGCTTTGGTTTATAATTCTGTGATCAAATCTCTTCACCCTTGTCCTCAGTGCTGTTACTTTATAGCTTTAGAGCCTACTAAATAACGTAGTAGTTAAATCACTTACATACCAAATAAATACTATCCTTATCTTGTTTACTTCTTTCAGTGTGCCCTCTTGGTTTGTCCTTAAAATAAGGCAAACTTCTTTGTGACAACACTTCTACCTAAAGAAAATGATATTTCCAAGTGATTTAGTCAGAAATGTAAGTTTATATGCGGCATCATGAACATGTGTTGTTTTCTATCACTTAGATCCTAATAATGATGTTCTATTACTGTTACAAATCTTCCCTTGGAACAACAACAAACAGTGTACCTAAAAGTCATTCTAATATGTTAGACTTAACCGAATGAGCTTGTTTAGCATAAACATGGTGTGTTCTTTGGAAAATTAGTTTGTGAGAGAGAAGGTGTGCTATCCAAATTATGGCAACTCGAACAATTGCTCTGTAAACGTAATGCATTCAACAAGGTTAAGTGCTGGTTTCGGTACTTGGGTCATAACAACCGGTTGCACAGTATAGGCTTGAGAAAGAGCTGCAGGAAATTTGCCCAGCAGATAAGGATCAGGAATCACAAAATAGAATCACCTGGCAGCTTGGGGCTGTGCCCGCTGCCCTGGGCAGCCCATTCCATGTCCACCGCCCTCTTGTTGCAGATCCTTTCCCTGACCCCCAGCTGCCCCTCCCCTGACACAGCTCCATGCCATTCCGTCGGGCCCTGTCGCTGCTGCTCTCTGCTCCCTGTGAGGAGCTGCAGCTGCCGTGAGGCCTTCCCTCAGCCTGCTTTGCTCTGGGCTGAGCAAATCAAGGGCCCTCGGCTGTTCCTCATACATCTTGCCCTGTTGACCCTTCTCCATCCTCATTGGAAGCTCTCAAATGGTTTTATGTCCTCTTTATATTATGGCTTCCAAAGCTGCATGCACTACTTGACATGAGACTGCACCAGCGCAGAATGGAGTGGGACAATCCCATCCTTTGCCCGCTTAGCTATATGATGTGGGGATACTGGCTTACAGCCAGCTGAGCGTGTGCCAACAATGTGGGCAGGTGTTCAAAACATCTGGTGTCTTGAGGTGTTCATCCTGGCCTGCCTTAGAAATAGCATAGCAGCAGGATTAAGGAAGGGATTGTGCCCTTGTACGTGGCACTTGTGAGATGACACCTCTAATACTGTCTTTGGTTTTCAGCCCCTTGTTACTAGAAGGACATTAAGTTGCTTGACTATGTGCAGAGGATTGCAACAGTGCTGCTGGAGGGATTGGAAAACAAGACTTATGAGGAGCAACTGCAGGAATTGGGATTGTTGAGCCTGGAGCAGAGGAGAGGTTGAGGGGAAACCTCATTACTCTCATCAGCTGCTTGAATGGAGGGTGTAGCCAGCTGGGTGTCATTCTCTTTTCTTTGATAACAAGTGAGACACAAGGAAATGGTCTCAAATTGCACCAGGGAAGGTTTAGGTTGTATGTTTGGAAGAATTTCTTCATGGAAAGGGTGATTAGACATTGGAAGAGACTGCCCAGGGAAGTGGTGGAGACTCCTTCCCTGGAGGCATTCAGGTGATGTTTGGATGTGACACTTATGGGTGTGGTTTAGTGATAGGACTTGGTAGGTGAGGTTTGCTTGATGATCTTGAAGTTCTTTTCCAACCGGATGGTTCTGTAACACTCCTAGTGCTGTGCAGAGTTTGCAATCTCATCACCTTGCTTTACGTGGAAGAGTGGCTGTTTAGACTTCTATTAGTCACTAGTGGTGGCAAGCAGCATCTGCATCCTAACTTAGTTTTTGTTGCTGCTGCTATTTATTCATGCTTCTCGTCTGTAGCTTATTGCCATATCTGCTTAGCCTGTTTGAATGTAAGAAAGAACAAATGGAGAGTAATTCATAATTCTAGGTTCTTTTTTTTTCTCTCTTAGAGTGTTCTGTTATGATCACTAAAACTCATTTCTTATGAAATGGTCAAGCTCAAAATGTAATTATCCAGAAATTTGCTGCTGAAGTTTGTTTAAACCTTGTTAGAATGTTGTTCAAATATTGCTCATCTTGCAGATGATAATCTTTTTTTGTGAAATGTTTGTTTGATCTTTTTTTGGGATTCCATAAATGTTATTGATTTAATCTTTGGTATATGAGCCACAGTAATGCAGTACGTTGACAAATAATGAAGAATAGCTTTTCTGAAGGCTGAGTTAAAGACCATGGAGGTCTTTTTTAGCAGCCTATCTTGTTCTTTCTTTAAAAATAGACCAGTTCTTTTTTCTCTCTATTTGTGAATAAATAGATTGCAGGCAATTTCAGTTCCTTAAGTTTTGAAATAGCATTCTTGAAATCGTCATAACTTCTCCATCATGTGTACTGATCATATTTACCCACGGAAGTCTGTTCTGTTTCTTGAGCAGATAACCAAAGGAGTTAAAGTTGCACCTCATGGGAGAAGTAGAAACTTCAGTTCTTTTCTGTTTCGTTTTATTTCATTTATTTATTTATTTTTGTTTAGCTGATAGCGGCTGTCGTAATAGGTGTCTCACCCAGGAGTATGAGGAAGGGAATGAAATTTAGTAATTTATCATTGTAGGGACTTCAAAAGAGTAGGTCAAGCGCTGTAGTTTTCTGCAGGAGAAATTGGAAACACAATGTGATAGCTGTAATTGATGCTAAGTCATTTGTTAAAGGCCACATCTGAATTTCCTTTACCAACTTCATTTCACCTAGGGAAATGACTGGATAATCATCACAGCAAGATCTACATTGACTGTTTATGGGGCAAAAAAAAAGGATTTAAATGTCATCCTTTGCAATTATTCAGTAAGGTGGTTTGGATTAATGTTCTTATTGTGGGCTTATGTAAGAGAATTCCACTTTGTTTTATTTGTTTATTTTCGGCTTTCCTCTGCTATCAGTGAAAACAGTCATAAAAGCAATAAATCCCAAGCTTTAATGCAGTTGTATCTTAGTGTGTTATAAAAAATAGGTCAGAATTATAACTTGTATCATTAGCCGTTTTATGAATGTGATTTCTGTACGTTGTCATTAAACTGCTGTTCTTGTTGTATATTGGGATGACTGGTGGTGT
>PPHD01031677.1:0-10002 GCA_002909625.1 Bambusicola thoracicus
TTGTACATCCCGCGTCTCTTCGTTGAATCTCATGCTATAGGTAGGAAGTGCTTTTCAATAGTAGATTGCCTAAACATCTGCTTTTGTTGATTTTCCTGCCTTGCAGTTTTGCAGCTGTTTTGCAGTTCTCCGAAAGCAGCACTGAGATATGCAGCTGTCCGTACCCTCAACAAGGTAGGAACTGGTTTCCAGGGAGCTATAATTGCATCTCCCACTGCAAGAGAAACTGACTCGAGGAAAGAAAGGGGCCGGGCTGGGTGGTGATTTTATGTGAATAACATCCACCTTGGGTTATAGCCTCGCATTTCTTTGCTTACAAGAGGAATAAAACGAACACTTTGCAGAAGAAAAATTCAATCTTTTTCTCAGGTCTGTGTAAGAGTGTGTTACTGTTCTTGCATGTTACTACTTTTCCCTTCTGAGCTTCCTGTGGGGAAGGGGCTTATGGTAGTACAGAGATCGAACCCTGGTGCTTCTTTTTGACTGCTCCGTGGCAGTCTTTGCTCTAGCTTTCCCCTTTTCTTTGTCAACTCTGAAAAGAAAAAGAGTGTTGGTATCTGTGCTTTCACTTGGAAAACCTGTTAGTTAAGCTGGCTGAGTTTTTGGTGGGAGTTAATTTTCTTTGCAGAATCTGAACTTTAATTTATTGAAGAGAATAAGTGAGGAAAAACTAAAGATCATGTATTATTGCTGGCTTCTAGCAAGCAATAGCTTCTAGCAAGCAAAATTCTAGCTTTCTAGCAGTAGATAGAATCATAGAATTACTCAGGTTGAAAAGGACCTCAAAGATCATCAAGTCCAACCTCAGCCTAACCATAGTACCCTAACTCTATTGACCCTCTGCTAAATCATATCTCTGAGCAATCCTGAGATGTGATTCTGCAGGAAGAAAGAGCTTGTTTCTTAAACCTCGGCTGAATAGCTTGCTTAAGATGACCCTCGTGTGCAATCTGTGGCATTTATTTTAATATGAAGGGGGTGAGAGCTTACAGAGCAGTCCTTTGAAAAGGATCAGTTAGCAGTAACCACAGTGGCTTTTCCGCTTTTTGTCATCTTCTGTAGGTGGCCATGAAGCACCCAACTGCTGTGACTACCTGTAATCTGGACCTGGAGAACCTTGTGACAGACTCCAACCGCAGCATAGCCACCCTGGCCATCACCACGTTGCTAAAAACTGGCAGTGAGAGCAGCATCGACCGCCTCATGAAACAGATCTCCTCTTTCATGTCAGAAATCTCAGATGAATTCAAAGTAAGGAGGTGGGAAGAGGGGAGAATGCACAGATTCCTTAAGGAACTCCTTAGTCTTTGTCCATGTTTGCATGTGTACTCTCAGTGCTTGGATTGAGCTCCTTCCAGCAGCTGGGCTGCATCATTTTTGCAAGAGAGAATCTGATGCTATCAGCTTAAGTCAGGCATTAGTCATATAGTACTCAGCTCCAGAGTCACATGCTCCCTTCTGGGGAGAAGCCTTTTGATTAGTAAGTCTCTCTTTTTTTGAATCCAGCAAGCATGGCAAGCATTTTTCTAGGGACTGACCAGCACATTAAAGGTCAGTCTCCTCTAATTCCTAGGTTAGTATCCTCCTTGAACTCTGTTGAATAACTAAAGGCAAAATCATAGCTTCCAGGCCAGAGACCAGCACCAAATCGACACAGTTCAACTGTTTATATTCCTGCCCAATGAGACTGTCCTCCTTTTGACTTGCCCCTTTTCCCTCCAGGTTGTAGTAGTGCAAGCCATCAATGCACTGTGTCAGAAGTACCCTCGCAAACACGCTGTCCTCATGAACTTTCTCTTCACTATGCTGCGGGAAGAGGTGAGTTTGCAGGGCAACTGGTTTTTGTTCTTTTTTTGTATCGTCAGAGATTTAAGGACTCTGAGTGCACAATAGCACGAGTACAATTTAGGACAGGTCAGACAGAAGCTTTACTGGGAGCATATTAGTAATTTTACTACCATGGTACGTATGAATTGCAGGACTGCACGGTAGTTCCCGTGAGAATCTGAGTTTTACTGATAATGCCATGTGATGAGAGTCTGTACCTGCCATAAAAGGCTTGCAGTCCAACAGAAATGACTGGCATATTTTCAGTGTGGTTTTCTGGGGGCTTACTCTCAAAGCAAACGCAGGCAACAGCAGATCTGTTGGCAGACCATAGATGTTTCACATTTGGACCAGCTTTGTAGTTGGACAGCAAATTCCAAGCAGCTTTGTCCTGTACAAACCATTAAGTAGCAACTTACTGATTACACAGGATTGCTTTTGTTCTGTTCTCTGTTGCAGTGAAGGCTTCATGAGTACTTAAAACCATTCTCTGCATTCAGTCTGACAGTTTGCAGAAAGGCAGCTGTATGGAGCTGAGGCTTATTTCCAAATGAGCTGACATGCCTGCCACACAGCTGGCACCGCTGCTTGCTCTGACATCACCTGCCAATTACAACCTCTTGTTTGGGAACAAACTGAAGGCCCTCGTTTTACTCCTGTGAAAAATGGACCACGCTGGGCCATCCAGATTTTCTGTGGATGGCATCGTTATGAGTGTGGTTTTGTAGTTCAAACCATTTTGTTTGACAGGGTCTTTAATCTCAGGTACCTACAAAAAGATCCCCCAAATGCACAGAGCTGTGCACGTAATTGGCAGAGGATAACGTGCAGTTTAATCCTGTGGTGTGTATTGAGGACACTAGTAAATAATGTCTGAAGATAACTGAGCGTTAATGGCATGTCAGGTTATGGGGTGTGCCTGGGGAGGTATTGATTGCCTGTCTTCCCACACTAATAGGGCCATTTGCTGGGCCCTGCTGTGGCAGATATGATCCTTAATATACTTCTCGTGTGATTCATCCTCAGATGTCTGGTGCTAAAGAGAAGTCTGATTATTTTTCTCCTCCCACATGGCTGTTTTTTATGCACTAATTCTAGCAGCAGAGGATTTTTAAGGAGCTGTAAGCCCTTCGGGCTGATGGATTCTGTTTCTCTCTCTAGGATTTGTTTTTTTTTTCTTGACTACAGCTATTCTGAAGGATGCTGGCAAGAGAGGTTGAGTATTAGCTGGTCCTCTGGGAATAAAGAGGGTCAAAAGAGGTGGGCAGCGTTACTGCCCTTCTCCTTTCAAGCACAGATTTAAAGCATTGAGAGTGAGTGACCTTTTCAAAGAAAATTCTTTCCTGCCTGGCTAATTCAGAATGTCTGACGTGCTTTGAGCTTTCCAGCTGAGCAGTTCCCTTTGCTCCCTAGGGTGGCTTTGAATACAAGCGAGCCATTGTGGACTGCATCATCAGCATCATTGAGGAAAACTCAGAGAGCAAAGAAACAGGCCTGTCTCACCTCTGTGAATTCATTGAGGACTGCGAGTTCACTGTGCTGGCTACACGTATCCTCCACCTTTTGGGCCAAGAAGGGCCTAAAACCAATAACCCCTCCAAATACATTCGCTTCATCTACAACAGGGTTGTCCTGGAGCATGAGGAAGTCCGGGCAGGTAAGATACAGACTTGGAAGGCTGCCCCTTGATAGATTGTCAAGGAAATATAGTGCATGAACGCCTCTGTTTTTGAAGATTGTCATTTGCTGTAGTCCTGAGCGGATGTTTTTATATGGCAAAGATCCTGCAGTAGTACTGATGAAAGAGCTGGCCTGCAGCTGAGATACAGGAGATGATACGAGGACCCCGTGGAACTAGACAGAGGACGTCTTCAGGCACTTTGCTAATACATCTCCTTCTCTCTAGTTACAGTAATGCTGTATGCTAGGTCTGGGGTCTCTAATGTGCCATTTGAACACAGCTGGGGGATGGAGGAAACTTCATGTGATTTCTTTGTATCCTAATTCTTTTTCTATGACTTGTGTTACAGGTGCTGTGAGTGCCCTGGCCAAGTTTGGAGCCCAGAATGAGGAGATGTTACCCAGTATCTTAGTGTTACTGAAAAGGTGAGTGTCACTCAACATTGCAGGGACAGGCAGGTTATTTGGAGACCCTGGGCAGGGTGAGGATGCTACTGAGTTGTAGTTATAATTAAACTTAATTATTAAGTAATAAGTTCTAACATTAGAACGTAATATGTTATAATTTATTACGTATAATTAACCTGGCCTCGCTGCCTTGTGCTGAAGCAAGTTTTCTGCTTTCTTCTCAGATGTGTGATGGATGATGACAATGAAGTGAGAGACAGAGCCACATTCTATCTGAATGTTCTGGAGCAAAAGCAGAAAGCCCTCAATGCTGGCTACATCCTGAACGGTAATACAGAAAGTCCTCAAAACAAGACTGCACCTCTCCTGGTTTAATACATGACAAAGAGATGGCGTTATCTGCGGTCTCAGGGGCTTGTTCCTTCTGTCCTCAGGTTTAACAGTTTCCATCCCTGGCCTGGAGAGGGCTCTGCATCAGTATACCCTGGAGCCCTCTGAGAAACCCTTTGATTTGAAATCTGTTCCTTTGGCAACAGCTCCTATCATCGAGCAAAGAGCAGGTGAGAATCGGTCTGCTGTGTGCTGATCTACATTGCTTACCATTCCCTAGCAGATCCAGCCGTTGATCTGCATTGGCCTTGTTGGGAATTGCTGAGATCCATCCTCTTCAAGTTTCGTGGCATTATATCTTCTGTAAAGACAAAGGCCAGCAAATCTTGTTACTCCCACTCTAGTGTTTCAGTTAGTCCAACTGCTAATAATAGTAATTGTTTGAATTGCAGTAGCTTCAATGATTACCAAAGGCATTTAGGAAGCCAAAAATGGGTGTCTGCTCTATAGCAAGAATGAGAAATGAGCTCTCCTTTCCTTAGTCAAAGATCTGTTTTTTGATTTAGTTACTATCGCTGGTTGCAGTTGATTGTTTTCACTGTTGGTTTTTTTTTTCCTTGCAGAAAATGCCCCTGTTGCTGTAGCCAAACAGCCAGAGAAAGTGGCAGCAACACGGCAAGAAATATTCCAAGGTAAACTGATGCAAGGCCTCTCCTACACCTGTACGTGAGAACTGTGTAGCCTCTTCTAGCTGAGCCTGCCTATCCATTCCAGTTTTTCCCCATCTCCCCTCAAAGAGTGGCATGGGCATCTGAATCGGCTGTTTGCTCTTGGGGATGCTTGCAGTAGATGTGGGCAGTTGGCAGATGTGTGCAAAAGGAAGATGAGACTGCCTTTGATTTTAGGAGTTCCTAGTGAATGCTGTGGCTGCTCGATGGATGACTACTTGCTGCAGCAGCTTCCAGCTGTTTAACTGAAGGTTTTGAGAAGGTTAGCAGTTTTCTGTGGCTGGGGAAAGCAATTGTTTCTACATCCTCTGTTTCAGAACAACTGGGAGCGATCCCAGAGTTCCGGGGACTGGGCCCACTCTTCAAGTCTTCCCCAGAGCCTGTTGCCCTAACAGAGCTGGAAACAGAGTATGTGGTTCGTTGCACCAAGCACACATTTGTCAGCCACATGGTGTTCCAGGTGAGTAGCTATGGCATATGGTGCCAAAAGAGGATTGGAAAATAAGCTCCTGACCATTACAAACTTCACTGGGAAGAAATAGCTCAAGGATATCTGTATTCAGACCTCATCAATGTAGTGGGTTTCTCACCCAGGGCAGCAGAACCTCAGGAAAAAAAGATAAATCAGCGTGCATGTGGTTTTGACTGAACAATGCATATGTGTGCAATCAAAGTGACAATGAGAGAGGCACTAGGTGGGGCTGTTCTCATGGAGGAGCTGGCAAGGGAAGTCGTGTTATTTCCTCAGGATCCCCAGGCACATGCTTTGAACGCAGAGTTGCATTTGGTTTTAGCCTTCTTATTATAGGTGCTTATTTTGGTGAGTCTCGGCCTTAGCTGGATCACCCTCCTGCTGCATGGGAGTTGTTCAATCAATGCACCAGCCTCTTGACCTGGCCCTCAGGGAGTTCAAGCAAGTCTTGTGCTATCTTATGAGCAGCAATGTTTTGTTCATAGCCAGTTTTCTTTCTCAAAAGCTCAGAACTGCTCACACGGTCCTCAGAGGAGTTAATCCATGTTCCTATTGTCTGCTTGCCAGGAAGAGCTCTATAAAGTTGAGTGATTTGTCACTGCGGCCAGTTCAAAGTGTAAACGTCAGGTTTAGACCTGCTGAAATCATTGTCATTTCCTTAAAAGATGTATATATGTAATATAAAAATAAGTTAGTGGAGCATTGGAGCCCCCTGAAAGTTTTTAGCTTCTCCCCTCAAACATTCGGATGCCAGTTCCTCTGAGACTGCATGGAAGCATGAACCGTGTGACAGCCAGACTCCCTGCTGAGACAGAGGCACTTCACAAGTTAACACCACGCTCCCACTGTGCGTGAAGTGAATCTGCTATTACATCTATAACTGAGAGCTTCAAGCTGTCTTTGTTCTCTCCTTCCCTGCTTAGTTTGATTGTACCAACACCCTGAATGATCAGATCCTGGAGAATGTCACTGTGCAGATGGCGCCAACAGAGGGGTATGAGGTCATTGGTTACATACCTGCCAAAAGCCTGGTGTACAACCAGCCAGGCACCTGCTACACTCTGGTGGCACTGTCTGAAGAGGATCCAACAGCAGGTAAACAGTTTGTGCTCTGTTTTCCCTGATATTCCCCCAGATGAAGCATACCGTATTGCTCACGCCCACATGCATTCTACCTTGCAGATATTTATAGGCTGTGTGTGGGTGCATCCCTGAGCGATGCCAAGCATGACTTCTTGCTGCTTGAGGGCTGTCAGGCCTCCGTTCTCCTGGTTCCCTTGTGCTAAAACATTGTTGAGTCGGGCTGTGGGAACTGGCAGATGAGCATTCAGATCTCTGCTGAGATGTCGTTGTTGCACCCTGGCGTGTCCTTTAACCTGCTCTTCTTTGTGTTAGCACATGGGGAGCCGAGTAGTTGACTGCCTGTCTGTGATATGCTATGAGGGCACAGAGTACTCAAGGAGCATTTCAGACAAATGGCCAGAATTCCAGGACATTCCCTTGTTTGTCACTGTTGGGAACATAAACAAGTTTCAACCTGTGCTCTGATCTCCATGGTTTGTTCTGAGACCGCTCACCTGTGTGTTGCTGCCCTTCATGCAGCAGTGCCTACCTCCAGAGATGAGTCACCACTTCCTCTCCCAGCTGAGTGATATTAATCATTGCTGTGCTGCAGAGCAAGGTGGTTTCATTTCCAAGGTGCATGAACTGATCCCTAGATAAGGGTCTCACCTCCTTCACAAGAGGTTGATGGGAGACGCTTAGTTTATATTCCCCACACAACTTGATATTCATCAGTAACAGGACTTGATCTGAAGATTATGGTGCAACCATCGGGAGTCTGTATTTATCACTGTTTGCTGGCCTTAGTGTTACAAATAAGTACTTTGTCCTTGAGAGAGAGAAGCTGTCGGCACGCTTTCTAGGTCATGTGCTCAGCCTGTGCTGCTGACTGGGAGGGGGAGAACCCACCTGCCCCAAGTTTCCTACCCCACTCTCCTGCAGAGGAGTGGATCTGGTGGTAATGTGAGCTTTGCCTTTGCCTCCCCTGCCTGCAGTGGCCTGCACGTTCAGCTGCATGATGAAATTTACTGTCAAGGACTGCGATCCAAACACGGGTGAGACAGACGACGAGGGTTACGAGGATGAATATGTGGTAAGGATCTGGGCGTGTGCCACGTCACAGAAACTGCAGTTGTCTTGAGGGATGTTGTGATCTGTACCCAGTAACTTGCCATGCAAGCAACGATGTGCCCACTGACATTGCTGCAGACAGAATCACAAGGAGAGAGGGGTCTTGCTTCCTCCGTGGTGTCTGCCCCAGGATTCAAGATGTGGGTTTGGAGAGCTTGTTTGTCTCATTTGGAACATCTTCCTGCTGCTCTCCAGGCAGACCCCTGGATATGCAGGATGCTTGTGTTTTGGGAAGCAACGGTGTGTCCTCTGGGCTTAGTTGGCTGTGCCCTATGGGCTCCAGCAGTGGCACGGGCTGTTCTGGGGACAGAAGGCTGTTGGCCATCTCTTCTTCCCACCAAAATTGCTCTCTGTGGTTCATTACCAGTGGCCTGTCTGATATAGGAAGACTGCCATCTTTGCTTTTCCTCCGGCATTACCTCCTTAGCACCGAGACTGATGAAAGCACTGATGCTGTGAAATCATGTCTCCTGGCTGTTTTACCACACAGGAAGAAGTTAAGCTCATGCTTGGCCAGAAACTGGAGCTGCCTCACAGAGGGTGGTGTTTTCCCTCCAGAGATGAAGGGATGTTGTGACATGAATTCAGCTTGCCCTCTTACCTTCAGAAGCTGTTTTCTCTGTGTTGCCTGTCGCTGTTGTGAATCTGATTGGGGAACTGCTGTGCAGTGAATCACTGAGGACACGGCGTCCTCCCAGAAGGAATGGGGAGGGATTTTTCCAAAGGAATGTGTAAGGCTGACCCCTCTGCCTGCTTCCCACCAGGCACCAGGGCATCAGAGCAATACTTAAACAAACTCTTCCATCTGTTTCAACTAGATTCAAGGGGAGATTCTTTCCTGCAGCGATTGCTAAAGTGAATGCAGGCTGGTGTCAGGACAGGTCTGGCACTGACTGCTCTTCGATATGTGCTCCAGAGGGACCAACCCAGTTGTTCCTTGCACAGACGTGGTCACAGCAGCAGTTCAGCTATCCTGGCATGCAGCCTTATGTGATAGCAAGCATCTGACGGTGTCTCACAGTACTTCACCAGCCTACAAAACAAGAGGCCAGGAAGGCAAAATACAAGCTTATGTACATTCCAGGGTAGCAGATGGTACACCAGTGTGAGCACCAGCAGCTTTCTTGTTTTGTCCACTGCTCTGGCTGTTTGCCCAGTGCTCTGATCCTTGTCAGGCCAAGGGCTGTGCTCAGGCTGGGAGCCCACTCCGTAAGCCCTGGAAGTGACATAGCTTGGCTTCCCAGGACAAGCAGCTGCTCAACTAATTGTTCTTTGCTTGAGCAAACTAGAAGGGGCAGAGCTTGCTCTGACATATTCCTGAGTAGAAGTGGAGCCTTGTCTCCTGGGTCACCTGATCTCAGGGAATCCAGTCTACAGTTCACTCTGGAGAGAGCAAGGTAAGTAGCAACCGTGTTTCATTTGGACCTCTTCTTACCACCAGCTTGAAGATCTTGAGGTAACAGTGGCTGATCACATCCAGCGAGTTCTGAAGCCCAACTTTGGAGCTGCCTGGGATGAAGTGGGTGATGAGTATGAAAAGGAAGAAACCTTTACTTTATCTGCAATTAAAACCCTTGAAGGTAAGGCAGCGGCTGAACCCAGTAGGGCTCTTAACGTTTCTCTCCCTCGAGCAAAGACAGGAGGTGCAATCTGGCTGGTGTTAGATCTCCCTTGGAAAGGCAGACAGGTCAAAACCCTTCAAGTAGTAGTTTCACCACAGCTGTTGCATGGAGACCTTTGGTTAATGTGAAAATACATTTGCTGAAACTTCAACTAACAAATGAGTATTCCGAACCCTGTGGAGACCAGCCTGCACTGTGGGAAGCAGGAGAACATCTTGCTTTGCTCTCATGCTCTACCCTCCCAAACAGACCATAGTTCAGCTGTGAGCTCCCACTTTCCTTCTGTGAAAGGAGGAGATGCTCTGACCTTGGAGACTCAACAGATGCAAATAGAAGTGAGGTTGGTGGGCAGGCTCATGGTGCAAAGCCCTCTTGCCTTTCACCACGTATTAAAGATCCAGCTTATTGCTGTAAAAACATGGTTCTTTTGATGACTTAGCTACAGGACAAGGGCACCTGTTTATCTCTGTTCTTCCTTGCACAGCACCTTGGGCTTTGAAGTACCCTCCCTAAGGCTTTTTCTCGACCTCTCTCTCCTGCAAGGTGTCTTCTTCCTTCTGCATTTGTCCCCAGAGAAGCAAGCTTGCTGACAGGGCTGTGCAGTACATGTGCAGCCAGCTGCACTCTCCTGCTGCCTGCCTCATTCACTCCCCTGTTCTCGTTGTGCTGGCACCTCGGCTGCATCAAATAACAGAACTGCAGCGTGCTGGTGGCTTTTTTCTTTTTTTCTTTTTTTTTTTTT
>PPHD01031678.1:0-10002 GCA_002909625.1 Bambusicola thoracicus
GTTGGTTCTGAAAATGATAACAGAGTCTTTTTCATGAACAAAATGCTTTGGGGGAAAAAAAAAGGAAAAAAAAAAAGAAAGAAAGAAAGAAAGAAAAACTGTAGTTACTGGAGAATGAGATTCTATTCAAACTATCCAAATAGTCCTCTTGACATAACTGAGAGTGATTAAGTGAGGGCATACTTCAAGACTGTGTCTGAGCTGTTTATCTCCTGAAAATAAAAGACTTACATAGCACTCTAAAAGCACATAAACCTTCTTAGTTTCTTTTCTAAGAGTATTTAGAACCAATTAATGATTGCAGCGAGATATTTATTTAGTAATTGGAAGTAGTAATAAACATAGCCATAATTGAATGTATAATATGAACTGTAAATATTCTGGGTTACAGTTACAAGATTAAATGCCCAGTTTTAAGTACCTAAATTTCAAATTTAAACACACACATCTTTAAAAGGTGCTTACATTTATATTTGGACCTTTCTTTATTATGAAGAGGCAAGAACTCAAATTTCATGCCATACTCATGAAAATTATGAAACTAAAAGTGAGGTCAGATTTATTCACATTGTAGATAGTGATAAAACTATGGAGTTTTACTTTTGAATTGTTTTATCTGTGGACAAATTGGAGCTGCCAGTGTCTGACTACTCTACTTGAGTTTTATAACACCTCAGAAAAAAATAGAAAAAAATCACATGCCTTCATATATATTACTTCTGAAACCAAACCCTGTGGCTACGTACTATCTTACTTGAACTAAAACCATATCATCTTAGAGATTTGAATCTTCCTGATTGTTTTCCCCCTTTTGGTACTGCTGCCTTGTAGCTGAAAATGAGAGAATACTGAGGTTGGCTCAGTACAAATAACAGCAAAGGGAAACAACCAGGCTTATTATAAAGACATATATTTTTGCCCTTATCCAACTACAGCTTAGTGCAGAAATTGCTTCAGGCACTGGAGCAGACATGTTTATCATTACCACAGATTAATGTTCTGTTTGAACAGTAACTCTTGTTTGTGCTTGCATTATCTTAGCAACTGGTATGATGTGGCATATACATTTCTGCACACCAAGTTGAGCTAATCTCCTCTAAGAGAAAGCAATTGCTCCCATGGAAAATTAGCGATAGTCTACAGTAACCATATTATATGTGAGACATTGGTGGAAATTACATCAATATAGCTGATCTAATCTGTAACTACTTCTGGAATTGGTGAGTCAAATGTTTTCAGTTATATGTAATGATCCTTCATACCACCACAAGTTAATCTGGTACAATCACTTAGCCATTCTACACAGAATATTCTAACTGTAACTAATCCTGAAAAAAAATGTTAGCATTGAGCATACTATTACAAGTCTGAGGACATCTGTTCTTGGCACACACTCACAGTGGCAGACAGGAAGTAGCCATTCACAATCACTTCTGTGAATTCAGTCCTCTCAGGCAACCTTTACTTGAACCTTAAAACATGAAAAAGAAGTCTTCAAATGCTGTCATAATTTGCTAATTGAACTTCACTGGATACCAGTATGTCACTGAATTTATTCACTTAAAATTGTCATCAAATGTCCAACAGTTAGCATTCCTTAGTGTCAGAAGCCCTAAAGTAGCAGTTTTACTTGGACACCATCTTCCTTTCCATCCGCAGTAACAATTCAAATACTTGATGTTTGAAAGATGCATTTGGATGTCCGGTATAATTTTGCATGTAACTCTAATGAGACATGGAATTATTTCTTCTGACCTGCCATTAAATATTTATGTCTGTGTGTGTGTGTGTGTGTGTCTGTGTGTATAAAAATAAATATGCTCATGAACAAATGATGACTTTTTCAAATATGTGCCCTAACACTGCAGTTCAAATACTTGCTCTTGATTTTACAGGCTATAAGAAATCATGTGTTTTGTGAAAATCTCAAGTATCTTGTGTATCCTAGCTATGCATTTGGTAAATTAGCATTTATAGTTGCTTAATTTTTAAAGATGTGATCAAATGGATAAAAAATTTCAGGCTTGAATTAACTACTATTTAGGAAGTCATCCTCTAATTCTGGCTATCTTCAGAATTCTCACATGTGAATTTCCCAGCTTTTTACACTCTCACGAGTTTAATAAACTGTGTACTTACATTATTAGATGCTGATTGTGTCATTATGATCAGTAGACATTTTTCAGTACCTGTGGAGATATTTGTATTCCCAGAGCCATCTACCCTTTATACTTATTTTGATAGAAGGTATGCATCTAGAGACAAAGCACAGAAAGTGAGACTGAACTAGATTGTTCTGTCCAAGGCTGGTTCTTAGGCTTCATGCTTTGAGTGAACAGCCACGACATCTTGAAAATTCTTATTACATATGTGAAGTTTATCTTTTATGCTTTTCTTTCTCACTTTCACTACAATGGCCAAAGGTCGTTAGGAGAAGGAACTGAGGTAGCTGGATAAGTGTCTAAATGTTACTCATAAGCCTTATTTATAAAACCAAAAAGATTGAAAAGGTGAGGATTCAATTGTTAAAAATACAGATCTGAGATACCTTTTTGACAGATTACTTTTGTCTTTGTCTTCTTTCAGTGCACAGAATAACTAGCATTCAGGACTTTAAAATCAAGTGAGACAGGAAGGAATTACAAACATCACTTGTTGTCAGTGTTAAAATGTAGCCTACAGGAAGACAAACCTGTTCTATCCTGAGTTTTACTACAGTGTTTTTCTATAACATGGAAGATGCTAAAAGCATTGTAAATCTCAGGTAGCTGAATTGATCATATTTGTAGTTGTTGACAGTTACAGATAATACAGATGGCGACTGAAATCACCAAAGTTTAAAAACAGTTTCACCCCTTCGTCCTGATTCTGAATGCATCTCTCCCTTCCTGGTTCCTTATACATTCCCACTCTAATTTTAACTCACATTTCTCCTACGGGCATAAAGGTTTTGAATATATTTCTTGGTTGCTTGAGCAGATTAAGGAAACTTGGAACACATTACTGATGGGAAATTAGAAAGAAAAGACCTTCCTAAGTTTTGCAAAACTAATATCTTTTTATCTAAAATTTTGGTAAATGGGAAAAAAAAATTGAAACACATTATCTGATTTGACCCAAATTTAACAACTAATCTGTGGTACAGTGTGGTCAGACTGTAGTTTTACATCATTCCATTTTCACCATATTAGAAAGACAAGTGAAAATGGAGTCTTTCTAACAAGAGGTTTGCTTAAACCTTGAATAAAAAGGAGGTGTCGCTTTCCTTTGTATTACATTATTGATTAAGTCTCTTTAGGTAGGTGTGACAGCTTCAGCCAAACTATAGCAGAAATAACAAAAGGAAGATATTACGCTGCTGTTAACAGCCGGCACAAATNATAGGAAAAACACTGCTTCAGTAGAGGTGTGGCCATTTCCTACTGCAGACCCCAAAGTGGAAGCAGTAGGACTGGCTCGTGTACTACAGGAATGAGGAGCAACAAGAATAAATGACAAGAAAGTCATAACTAGTAATAGAGCTGATAAATTTTACCACACAGGAAAAAAAAAAAAAAAACAAACAAAATTACTAAATGAGGGATATTTTTAGATTATAATTTTAAAAGGAAATCAGTTGAGGAAATACACATTTTGTGAAATCGCTATGGGAGAGGATTTATATTTTTTTTAGCAAATAATAATAATAACAATAGGAAAAAAATGAAAATACAAGGTGTGTATGCGTGATGAATATGCTTGTGCCAGCAACCCCTGGGAGGGATTACTTTGAACTTTTATGCTTCTCTGCTTACAGTGATCATCTCTACACAAATATCTGTTGCTTTCTCTTAGCTACAATTAATTATTTCCTAAGAACCTCTAGCTGCCTTTACTAATAAAGCTTCTTTGCTGCCAGATCTTCAGCTGGCTGACTCTCACTAATCCATGCAGTGTTTTCTAATAATGTGGAACAGGATTTTAACACCTACTTTCTGGATGCATGGTTGCTCCTATTCACTAACGTTTAATTCACAGTATAATTGACTATGGTATTATGTGAATTATATTTAAAAAAACACAACACGTATGCACATGGACTGCAATGTTCTTTAAAGGCTTTGAGGAAGAAGTATTATCAACATTTTATTCCATACTTGTTATCTTCAGCAACACACAAGACTCATTCTGGGACAATTCTGACCACTGAAATTACTGGAAACTGGTAGTTTTTCAGTGAGGCTGTGCTTTTGATCTTTAAGAAAATATTTTAAACAAAAACATTGCATCGCATAAAGCAGGAAATATTCCACTTTGGATCCTGAAATGTGTTCATTTGGATCAGTTTAAACATTTGTCAGCTTTGCTAGTGGTTATAAAAAAGAATGTAAATAATACCCTCAAAATCTTCAGAACAATTACCATATATAGTACCATTGTTTTTGTGAGAAATGAAATATTTCTGTAAATATACATAACTGAATATATTTGTTATAGTCATCAATTGCTGATGTAATAGAGGAAAACTACAATAATAAAGGCTATGTTATATATCTTGGAAGCTAACAATGCTGACTTACTAGCTTAACTATTATAAATTACTAAGCACTATACAGTATGAAACATATTATCTTTTGACCTATGATCTTTATTTAATCCCAGAATCTGAAAGACAGATGCAATAACTGGACATCCAATAAACAGGAATTAAATATGTAACAAGCTGTTTCTAACCAACAGGATTTTTTTTTTTATTTTTATTTTTTTAAGAAAGTAGGTCTATAGGAACTATAGATTTAAGCAGGCACTTGAAATATTTTGGTACAAATGCTTTTAATAATCTAAACCTGCATTCCAAAGCAGCTTTTCAGCATGGACTGTTGGTATTCCTGAAATGATTATTAAATGCTATATTGAAAGTAAACAGTAAGCAGAAATTGACACTTTTTTTTTCCTAAGAATTATCAAGCTAAATAGTGTTCTTACAGAGATGAGAAAGTTGAAATAAATTTGTGTCACTGCCACTGCTTTTAAACTACATCACCTCTAAATACTTTACACAAGAAGAGCATTTTCAAACTCAGAATATAAAAATACTTCACAGCTTTTGATAATCAAAAACCAGAAAGGTTTCCTAATTCTCATGAACTGACAAACTAATATGTCTTACACAAATTACTGCTCTTTGAGACTGAACTGTCAGTGATTCGAACAATGCCAGTTTTTTTTAAGAAATTAATCTTCTAAGGGCTGGCAGTGTAAATAACTTAAACACAATTTGAGCAGAAAATATTAAATGAGTTTTAAACTGCATGACAAGTTTTACACAGTGTATGGATAAAAAAAATGAGAGATAGAACAAAGTTTGTTGGTAATCTGTTACATACAAGATGCCACTAGAGGGACTTGTACAGCCAAGAGTAATTTACAGGAGCTTCAAAAAGAATTGTGTATAAATTATTAACAAAAATTGAAATATGAATAAGAAGTGGTTATAGTTACATTTTTAAATCACACCTGAAAAGAATTGTGCCTTTCCATCTCTGTCTTTTCTTGACAGCATTTTAATTCTTTCGGCAATTTTCACATCCTAAAATACAACACTATGTGCACACTTTTTATATTATCTGTATCACATAACTAAAAACAGACTTTGGTTTGACTTCTGAATATGGATTAAATACCTTTAAAATTATTCTCACTTCCTTTGATTAAAATTCAATTTGTTCAACTCAAACAGTTCGTTTGTTTCTGTGCAAGCGAGGGAATGTAAAACAGTATGCATAGTTTACAAAGAAACCTCGTATATGAGGATGATGAATATTCCATGAGGTGAAAGAGTTGAATAATTTTCAAATGAATGTTGACAAGATGTCTTTAAAGTGATCTAGCTGCACCAAATGAGTAACCTGCTAAAATGGGATAAGGAATCTTCCACTCTGTGTTAATAAAATGAGCACTTGAACTGCAGAAGAAAAAGCATTGCTTTTCTTTCAAGATTTTCTAAGCATCTGTTTCATGTAGTAAAATATTCAAATTTAGTCCAAAAAGAGAAACATTGGATTGCTGTATGTAAGAAACAAAGTGACAGTAAAATAAGGAGCCAAACTATCACAAAAAAAGAGATTTGCGTGATTGTCTGCTATAAAGCTGGAAGTGGGGTTAAAATGCATCGATAGTTGGCTTCATAGTTATTCCAGGCAATTCTCAAATTTATATTAATTTTTAGAAAATGAAATGGATAATAATTTATTTATATTAATGAGAAACAGATTTCATGTGACTATTTTGTCCACTAAAGCCATCCCAAGTTTCACTATAATTCTAGATCGTTGAAAAATGCACTTTTAAAATCTTAATAACCAGTCTTCTAAAATTCCTGATGAAAATGAGTTTAAGTATTTAAGGCAATGACAATTTTGTTCTACTGAAATGATTGGACCTGTTTCAAAGCAGAAACTATAAGCTCTATCAATAACCTTTCAAGTTGTTGTAAGCTCTTTAATCGTAACTGAGAATATTTTTGACAGAAAAATAAATAGTTTTAAACTTTCCATCTTGAATTTGAAAATAGTTTTATACTGCACAAAAATTGTATGTCAACTAATGCCCTTAAAAACATTTTCTTATTTTCAGACTGAATCAAATATGAAGTTTTGAGAAATTTTTGGGATTGTTAAGAATGTAAAATATTGTAGCAGAGAAAGTATTAGAACTGGTTTACAAAGCATTAGTAGTTTAAGAAGAATGAAGAAAAAAATTAACATTTTCCTAATATTAATCAAAAGAACTAAAAAAATATAAGTGCTAAATTTATTAGAATTTTAGCACTATATTATTCTGTCATCTTGAGATTTTTAAAACAGTTTTGTTTTTATTTTTTACTCATAAAGTCCCTAACAACAGGAAAGTGTTGACAATGAAAATCTGTTCAATCTATAAAATTTTGATTAAATTAGCAAGGTAAGTAAGGTTCTCTCACAAGAAGTTTCCAGTCACATGTCCTAATATGCAGCAAGCATACAGCACAGCAAATTCTATTTCTATGGTGATAATGTAACATATATGGATGATTATGTGACTGCAGACAGATGATAAAGGCAAACCTTACACAAGACAGGCACTTACAATTAGTAGTAAAAAGTACTACTGTTTTACTAGCAGGGCAATTACTTCTAGGGAAGAAGATGTTTCTGACTTACCTTGTCAATAAAATTGCAGGCAAACCTTGAGCATCTACAAATGAGAAGCTCTGAATGAAAATTGAAACACAAAAGAAAGCAGTCATAGCACAGGTAGACACAGTAAAAAAATACCTTAATATATGTAATTTAACTGTATGTGACTGTATCATTGTAACCTAATCTAAATACAATAACATATATTCATTAACTATTGGGCACTCCAATGGATTCTTTTCACTCTTGGCCCATGAAGTCATCATTCCACTTTATCTCACATCTCATATGCTTCCTGAGCAAGTAACATCCTCTTAGCCTGTAAAGATAAGTTGACTTTTGCTGCCTGTAACAGCTACTCACATATACTAAACTACTAAACTGTCTCCGATGGTTATCGTATATTTTTCTGTGTATTATCTTATTCTAACAACTAATACCTGGATTTACTAAGAGGATTAAGTGACAGGTCTACACCACTCTGACAAATCCAGATTATTTTTTTTTGAGATTAAAAGGGCAGGGTTGCAATGTAGCAGGGCTGTAGCTCATGCAGGGACAAAGTGTGAGGGCTTCAGCCAAAAGCAGCTCCCGAGGCTGGGGTCGGCCCCAACTGCAGTCTCCCTACTGTGCAGTGCTGTTGGAGAGCCTCCCTCTGTAGCCAGCAGCAGAATGAGGAGAAACTCCAACTGCATGGATTCTGGGTTCAGCACCCCCTCACCCCAACACTTCCTCCCATTCAGAGAGATGCTCTCAGAGCCCCAAAGAGCTGTTCTGAGCCTTAGACTTAAACTACCTTCTAACATGCTAGTTTAATCTTTTCCAAAAATCCCTTAGAATAACCAAAATGGTTAGCTGCTCATTTTGAGACACTGAAGACATATTTGAGAAGTGAGTTATGGGAAATATTATTCTTCACAGTGCTAAGCTCTCCAGGTAGGAACAGTCACTGCTCATGTGCAGCCTGTCTGTGGAAAAAAAATGTGATCTCGTATAGTGCTGAGTGGCCTCAATGATTACCACCTGTGCACTGTAAATTCAAAATCCATATTGAGAAAGCTTGTTGCCAAGATCTGCAAGCATCAGAAGTATGCAGTACTTGCTACTTAAGCATATACTTAGTAAAGTCATGCTCATGTTCCAGGAAAATCCAAATCAAACAGCAAATAGATCTCTGTTCTCTGCTCACAAGATCCAGTATATTATCTTTACAAAGTGATCTCATCTGCTGCAATGTATGTCATGACATGCACTTTTTTTCCTCATTCATATTCAACATAGATGAAAAACTCACCCTAGAAAAAGTATGTGGCATTTACAAATGTCAGTTTTGGATTCCTAGCAATGAATTCGGCACGTGAGGTCTCTGACCTATTAAGTTCTACGATTTTTGACAGAAAACTGTGCTTATATTTTTTTCTATTTGGGAACCAATACACTTACCAATGCCCTCTGGTTAGAGGAATCTATTGTAACACTTATCAAGACATTTTCCATCAAGTCAGGGACTGACAGAGACACAGTACAATCATTAATCCTCCATGGGATACATAGTGACACAAGACGCTGCTTTACAAGCCACAGGGGACCACTTGCCTAGCAGACTGCCGAACTGTTTCTTTTGAGGAAGCATACAGTAATTCACGACTCCCGTGCATAGCAGGGTTTCAACTATGACCTCCACAGGGTCTCCTGTGCGTATCCTCATTTGTTTTGTTCTGTGAGATCAGAGAGATGAATTCTTGTTAACACCACATCCCCTAGCCAGCTTTTATTCTGAATACAGAACACGAATGTATGTAAAAGCCTGATACTGAGTTGTGAGTTTGGTATTTTAGCATAATACTTTTAGAGACAACTTCCTGTACTACAGTCTTGATTTAGGAACGTAGGTTTTCTAAAATGTGTATAGAAATAATGAGACTCTGGAATGGGATTCATGGCAAGTAACAAATCAGAAAGTGGAAATGTTTGAACTAGGAAAAGGAAACAAACAGAAATTCTGGATTGCTAAAATGATTTTTTTTTTAATATACTTTAAATCAGAGTTTATGATTTTTGAGGCCACAAAACTGTGGAAAATGGGGGACAGACTATTTGGCCTTGCAGATAAGATAACTGCAACCTACATCCGTATCTGAAATGAAAATGTTCCTAGACATTTATATTACAGGTATATTCCTAAGGATGGGGTCTAAGACGATGTGGGGAAATTTGGGAAAAAGTTTTGCTTCCTTTTTTAGCTGTTATCACTATCCACATTAGATTTTATCCTCTTAAAACTTCCAGAAGCCCTTGAGGTTGCAAACAAAATTAGAAGGAAAATAAGTGTTTATTGAAGCTTTTACACAACACGCTGGAGAAAGTTTTTTCCACTACAGACAACAGCTGCAAGAACTATGTCAAATGCTGACATTTTGTAAAATTTCAGAACTTTGCAAACATAAGCCACAGTATCTCATGTGTGGCAATAATAAAAGGCCGTGTAACTGAAGAAAAAAAGGACTATTAGCAATATGAAAATCTTTGAAGTGCTGCTTATTGGGTAGAAGCCTGTAGAGAATCTGTAAGGAAAAATGTCTACATTTTCTTATCCTAAAAATGAAGCATATCAAGCTTCATTCCTGTACCCACAGTTTTCTTAATTTGTACAATGAGAACATGTAACTTTAATGATGTCCTTTCACAGTGCAATGCATTCTATTTCTCTCTAGATTAGTGTCCTGTATATTATATTGGGCAATTTTTTTCTACTTACAATTCCATTCAATGCATTTGTTGTTAATATCTATCATTTACCATGTGAACAAGGGAAAAATAAACAAACAAACAAACAAACAAACAA
>PPHD01031679.1:0-10002 GCA_002909625.1 Bambusicola thoracicus
AATCAGAGAATCACAGAATGGCCTGGGCTGGAAGGGACCTCAAGGATCATGAATCTCCAACCCCCCTGCTGGGCAGGGCCACCAACCACCCCATTTACTAGACCAGGTTGCCCAGGGCCTCGTCCAACCTGGCCTTGAACACCTCCAGGGATGGGGCATCCACAACCTCTCTGGGCAGCCTGTTCCAGCACCTCACCACTCTCCTGGTAAAGAACTTAATATGTACTAAATGTTAACTAAGTACAAGCTCAGACTGTGTAGCCCTTATAAAACTTCTCTTTTTTGACAAAACAAGAAAATAGCCCCTTTCCAGTCTCTCATATCATGCTAGCTCTGCACTTTCCACCTGTCTCTTTCCCAGCCACTCACCCGTCATCCAGTGGAGTTGGCTTAATTCTGCACTGCCTCACTGACCTACACAGAGCTATGTGGCAGGAAAGCTTCAAGAAGGAATTGCCACCTTCTGGTAGAAGTCAGCAGAAAGAAGGAGGAACAACTTTTCATACTTATCTACACGTCTCAGGGAAGACTGAAGTAGTTTGTTTTTTTTTTTCTCCTGCATTTACCTCTTCCCCTTTCTACACAATAAACCTGTTTGAATGTTCTTACAGTCAATTTAAGTGAAACTCCCCTCTTCACTTTTCAGAAGGCAGAAATAGGCCGACAGGCTGATGTCTGTGGAGCACGCTTCCTTTGCCAGACCAGGCCTACCCTGCAGGCAGAGCGGACCGCTGGCCCACAGCCTCACCTCTGTGGGCTGCACAGTCTCCTCTGCAGTGTGTGTTGCTCTGCATTTCAACTCCAGCGCTGAGAAGCCTTATGCCCACTCCCTCTCACACTTTTTTTATGAAAATAGTGAATTCAAACCATGGTACTTCCCAGGCCAGAGCGTCTCACTGCTCTTATATAAATGAGCTATTACAAGGCACTCTTTCCAGGGGAATAGCAGCTCTGCTAGTCCAAAGGTTACCTGACAACGTATTAATCATCTGTGCCTAAATTCCCCTGGCAGTTTGTATCACTATGTGACAGTCTCTGGAAATAAAACCTTTGGTGTCGAAGCAGATCCGAACAACCCTCTGCATGCCTCCAGTGAGTGGATCGAAGCATTTAGCAAGGGAATTGACTAAAGCATTTCTCTCTGCCTCCCAGGCCCCATCCACTACTGTAACAAATCGGCCACAGAAGGACCCACAGCTAATGCTGCACATAAGGATAATAGCTGTCCTTTGGGTGTCGCTGGCCTGATAAGGATAGCACCCATGGCTCTTGAGAGGTCACCATACCAGGCCTGGCATTTAAATGTGAGATTAAAAGCAGCTGTTCCTTTATCAGTGTGAAGACGGATACAGATGAAGCAGAGGGTATAAAAATAAATTGCAGCCGATCATCACCTTCCTTGTGGGCTGTAACCCACCCCAGCAGCAGCTCTTGCTGGAGGAAGTAGCTGTGGCATCCTCACCCACTGCACTGTGTATGTAGAAGGGGCCTGGGCGTGTGTCCTCCAGCACTGCTGCTCTGCAGCACTCCTGGGGAATGTGTGCCACTCTGGGGTTGGGACAGCTGCCCCTGCAGAAAGGCTTTGTTTGGAAGGGCTGAATAAACAGCTGGGAACAATGTTTGGGGCTGGGAGGCAGGGCACTAAGAATCACAGAATGATAGAATACCCTGAGTTGGAAGGGACCCTCAGGAGTCATCGACTTCAACTGCTGGCTCTGTGCAGGACCACCCAAAAATCAGACCTTATGTCAAGTGCGTTGTCCAGTCACTTCTTAACTCCAGCAAACTTGGTGACATTTTGTTTTAATCTCAGTGCTATACTTCTGTAGTAAAAAACCACCTGTGTAACTTGCAGCCTGGGGAAGAACAGTGTGGATCTTGCTTCCAGCCTCCACTCTGGAGGCACCCAAACTGATACCACCACCTCTGCAACGCTGAAAATCCCGCTGTATGGGCAGGGCAGGCATAGCTTTCTTGACAAGAGCAATGATGCAACTGTCACGATGGAAACACACATTGAACTATTAAAAGTAGCTGATTCTAATATGCCATTGTGTGGGTAAGCTGTTTTATTTAGAGTATATAAAATTGTTGCTGTTTCTACACACTGTCTCTGAAGAAATGAGAACAGAACACTTGGCAGACCAAGTCTTAGTCCCAAGAAAGGGTACTATTAAACACTGCTTCTAGTTTCTGCAGTAGGTTATCTAGCATTTATTAACATGTCATTTGTTTGCAAAGATCAGATTGCTCAAACCAACGTAACAGAGAAATGTATCTTTTAATGCAGAATGCCTATGTGTATGGATATATCTGAGCACCATCATTACGTTGCACAGTGAAGCATTTATTGTTGGCCCTCAGCATTTGAAATTGCGTGCTGCCTGTACCCTCCTAACTCTGTGCCTTCGCCAGTAATGCTGTCCTTTTCCCATCAGCAGATATCACGCTGATGGAACGCACACGACAGCGCCCTGATATATGAATTCTTCAGACTCAGGTATGAAGCTGGAATGAATCTGAATATCCAAAAGGAATCACTTTCAGGAAGGGACCAAGCGGTGAAAAACTCTATTCCCCAAAGTGACGGTGTCGGAAATTCAGCCAGGAGCCCCTCAAAGCTGTGGGCTTTTAAATAGAAACTTCCTGAACTGCAGATGCCTGATTTGTTTTATCTATGATCTGATCATCTGCCTCGAGAACGTATCACCGCAAGTCGTAAGTCATAAATATTTAACTGTATCACTGGTGAGGGCTGTTTTTTAGAGCGCTCGATTAATTATTACCAGATTTCTAGGTAATTGACTGTCTTTTAGCTGGCACTTAAGTAATTTATTAAAACAAAACTGGCAGGATTATGTCAGGTAATTAAGGGAATGATATTTAAGTTCTCATTTTGGTTCAGTCCTTACGCTGGCCTTCATTTGCTTCACTTCTTCTCAAAAGTCATCAAATCTCTCGTTCCCAATTTAAAGACATGTGAACAGGCGTCACTGAAGTTATATATGCGATCATTCTGTTAAAACCTGGAGCACTCTGCTCTGTCACTGTAGGACAGCCGCAGAAAAACCTCCTGCAATCTCCATATAATAATGGAAAGCCATGTGGAGTGTGTGTTAATCTTTGGCCGGAACCATCAAAATGAGCAGAGAATCAGACAGAAACAATAAATTCCCCAAAGCGTGAGGGACCTCGGTCACTTCATTCTTCATAAACTCCAGCTTGCCTCTAAATTAGATTTAATGGAGTGACTTGGTATGTAAAACATACTAACGCCATCAGCACCTGTAGTCTTTCTTATTCTCTTATTGCTCTGCAGCCAGAAGAAGGGAACAATTATCAGAGGACCAGCAGATCTCTTTGCACTCTTTTTTGGCCTTTACAGTAACAGTATAATGTCCCTGGTGAGGTGTAGTACCAAAAAACGGGATACGATTTTGCCTTCTATTTCTTTGGTCCCTCTCCAATTTGGCGACCTTGAGCAGGTTAAAACAGAGTGAACACCTATTAGCTTTGCATGCGTGGCATCCACAAAAAATGTATCACGAACCAACCGAACTACCCAGGTTTGATTAGCACTTGCATATTTATGCAAATCACCCCGATGGCTTCTGTGGAAGAGACACAAAGCAGAAAGGTTTCTCACAGTTTGTCTCTGAAGGAGGGGGGTCCTTGTCCAATCAGACCGAACAGGCGAGGACATCGAGGCACTTGCTGTCAGTGGGACATTGCATCTCTCCCACTGCTCTGTGCCTGTCCTAATGAACGCCAGCATGCTCTTTCCCTGCAGAAAATTGACTTCCCTGTTCCAAACAGCACATTTAGCCCAGCATTTGCTTGGTGTCTAGGGAACGTCAGCTCTATTCTCTGTCTCAGTTCCTTTCCTGCCAGGTAGACCTTTATATGTGATCAAGACTGCATCTTAAAATAGCATGCTGGAGATAGTGCCGCTCAGCACACTCCAAACGTTAACTAATTGCCACAGCAGCCTGGCACAGCGCACGCCTGGGATCCGCGCTCTGCACTGATTAGAAATTCTCACACACGGGAAGTGTGGGGGAGAAGGATGGCAAGAGGCAGTGATAAAGAAAAGGAGGATCAAATCAGGCAAGCAAACAGAGAGAGCAACTGGTAGATCCAACTGGGAATGGCGGGGATGAAGGCAGCAGCACCCAGAGGATGCACAGTTGTTACAAACTGGAGGGCTTGATTTCTCTGCTCTGAATGCTGTTCTCACCAGCTGCTGCTGCAGTGTGATACTCCCGCCAGTGCCAATGTGCATGGTGGCCACTGCAGAAAGGTGACAAGACTACCAGAGAGGACAGCACAGATAGCTCAGACTGGGGAAGAAACCAGGAAGAATGACAAATATCTCAGCAGAGCCCCAGTGGGAGTCAAACCTGACCACGCAGCTGTGACCAGTCTCTGCCTCCATGCCTTGACTTCCCACTTGGGCAGAGAGCCACCCGGACAGCCTTCAGACACACCACGCTTTGGATGTACGTCCCCTCTGGCCTAGGGAAGCTGGATGCACACACCTCGCTCGACCTCCCACAGCTCCGTGCTTTCCTGCTCATCCCTCCCATACTCACCACAGCATGTTCAAACCATCCTATTTATCTATTCTCATCGGCCTTGTTAAAGATGTACTACACTTCTAAAGCTACACATTGATGTAACTTGACTCTTACTAAT
Organism: Bambusicola thoracicus; assembly: GCA_002909625.1. Lineage (NCBI taxonomy): Eukaryota > Metazoa > Chordata > Aves > Galliformes > Phasianidae > Bambusicola > Bambusicola thoracicus. The sequence goes on from PPHD01031679.1 coordinate 4,696, forward strand.
ATTAATTAGACATATGGTTAGTATTGAAAGGGGCATAAAGTCACAGCTTCGGTCTGTTTTGTGTACTTAATATTTGGATTTCTGCATTCTTGAAAAGCATAATCACAAAGCTCCCATTGCCTTTTGCTAAGGAAGCCACCATTTTGTTCAGATACAGGCAGCGGAGCAGCTGTTGGAGCTGTCTGTGTTTCCAAGGAGTTCGCTCTTGAATCAGAGTCTAGAAGAGGCAAGAGGCCTGAACAGACAGAACTACTCCCCTAAAATCACACTTTCAGGAGCCCAGGCCAATTTTGCATTATTACAGTGTTTCACAAGAGTGAAATTAAGCTGCGCCAGCACGATGGAGCAGGGAAGCTCTAACTTACTGAACAACTCCCCCATGCACCTGTTCCTGTAGAAATTGAGAGAAAACTCTCTGAAAAGATGAAAGATGAATGTGAAGCATGACATCACCAGAACTCTCTTGCTCGCTCCCATAAGCCATGAGAAGGGTACAGTTACCTAGCAACTCCTGCAAGCAGCTCACTTCAGCAGCAAAGCATTGGGGTTTAAGTAAGTGGTAGACGCGTACCTGGCTCTAAAGCCCCGTTCTATTTGTCAGCAGAAGTCAGTGTTTATAAATCGGAGAGAAACCAGAAGTACTGAAGACCTCCATCCCAGCCTCCAAAGCTGACCTCGCTGCAGGCCCGTTTGGTAGCGCAGCGAAGGACAGGCTTTTCTCCAACAGAATCAACTCTGAAAGATGAAGTAGGACACGCTGGTGAGACAAACTGATAGGGAAGAGAACGAAGTGTTGCTTTTATTGCACTGGGTATTGATATCTGTAAATTTCCCTCTGCAACTCTGTATTGATCCTAACCGTGTGTGTCCAGCTAGTGCACACGCTCTAGGAAGGCAGCTGGTTATAATTTGAAGGCACCAAGAACAGAAGAATTGGTCATTTCCCAAGCTGTGCAGCAGGGTGAGCTTCCCTGCCAGTGACTGTACAGTCACCAACAGAACTGATGCAGAAAAGCCTGAACAAACTGATTATTGGCATCACAAACTGATTACTCCGTGCACTTCAAACTTATCACCACCAACTCAGTCAAGTGAATTACATACTTGTTTGTCTTTACATTTGCAAAGACCTGCTTCTCAACTTGCCTTTTCCAGCAGTTTGGCATATCCTGAACCATTCACACAGTCAGGATTTGCCACAGAGATTGGGATCTGCAAAGAAATGAAACACACTCTTTTTCTACATGTCTGTGTCCAAACTGTCTCATTTATGAGGGAACTGAGAGATAGCCAAAGTCTGCGGCAGATAAGTGGTGAGCTGACAGCAGTCTGTACTGAATAGCTGAGGAAACATGAATTGCAGGAGCGTGGTGTAATGCAATATGTAACTTTATTTATAATCTCATCAGGCTTTTCATGCCTTCAACTGCTTCCCCTTCCAATTGTCATAGATTTCTGCATGACATTTACGGCTTCTATTTAATATTAAGGTGATTTTTGTTGTTTTATTTCCCGTTGAAACATTGCAATTCTGGGAAATTCATCTATCACTTAGCTGTCTAATCCTTTTGATGGACAGTTCTCCATCAGTCTTTTCATTAAAAAAGGGGTGAGCCGTGATGTTTCTTTCTGCACTACTTTCATTGCAGCCTCCTCTCCTGCAAGCCTGTCCTCTGTTACAGGATATTGCAGTCTCGACTAAGCCGGGGCCTGTGCTGGGCTGATAAATACAGATGTACACAAACTCCCCAGACCAGAGCAGAGTGGCACAGAGGAGGAGCTCTATGCGTGGCAGTCTTGGCCCACCAGGAGCACCCACTGACACCACTCCTGCTTGCCCACTGGTCTCCGAGGACCACCGAGGGCTGATGGACATGGATGTACTCCCATGTAAAATGAGGGCTTTTTGTTTAGGACCTGTAGCGATATAAGAGTATGCTCTATCACTAAAGGCCTTTGGTGAGGGAATCTAGAGTCATACTAAAGAGGTGGATGATGAGGGTGGTGAGGCACTGGCACAGGCTGCCCAGAGAAGCTGTGGTTGCCCTATCCCTGGAGGTGTCTCTGGTCAGTCCGGATGGGGCTTTGGGAAACCTGATCTGGTAGAGGCTGCTTGGTTGAACTAGATGATCTTTACATGTCCCTTCCAACCATTCAGTGATTCTGAACTGAGCTATTTATGAACACGCTGGCTAACCTTGACCACTGTGTAGTAGCTTTATATACGACAATGCAGAATCTACTGTCCAGAAGCAGGTGAACACTCCACCCGCTGCCATGTCACTGACTGCTTGCATTCTCCAATGCTGTAGAGGGAGATGATGGAAAACCTAATATTAAACAAATAGAAGTTTTGCCTTCTTCTTACCCAGACACTAGTAATTTGCCCTTTTAGAAAAAACAGAATCTAATCAGCTTACAAAAGATGGGATAGAGAAAGTACCATGCAAACACTTTAATCATTTATACAAACATCCAATCTGCGTTAAAACCTTGCTAAGTTCTTGGCTCCGGTAGTAGGAGGTTAATTGTACTCTTTATAAGATTGATTTCCTTTTATCTGATTTCAATTTGTTGCCTTTAAGTTAACATCTTGTTTTTGTGCTACGTGAAAGACTAAAGAGGGTCACCTAATCTACCTTCTCCATGAAGCGCATCGGGGGAGGTACAACTCTGTCACGTTCTTTTTATCCTCTCTAGATTCGATGCTGCTAATTGTTCCTGCAAACACTGTTCTTGTGCTCTGAGGCAGTCTTTCAAGATACAAGCCTGCTGTGTTTCTTTGCAGTGTGGTGATCAGAGCTGCAGGGCACTGAGGGAGGATGTGCAGAGAGGCTGTGTGCCTTTTGAGAGCTGCAGGTTAATGCCACTGGGGCATCTAGTTCTGCTTCTCAGGGAGGACTGACTCCACCTGGTGAGGATGGAAGAAAGTTTGCTTCATTGAAGAGTCCGTGGTTGGGTTCCCCTAACGAAGGATAAAGTCAAAATGAATGCTGCAGTCCCGTCTACAGGCTTCAGCAATCCTAGAGAGCAAAAGAACCGATTGTTCTTTAGCCTTCCCTTTTCTTCTCAACAAACTGTTAGGAAAGAGTAGGAGCTGCTAGAGAGATAACGAGAATAACAAAAATCCCTGCAGTGCAAGATGTGTGGAGGCTCTGAGAGTCGTGGTACCATCTGTGCCTGTCTATTTACAGCCAGAACAACTAACGCCCAACTAATGGTGAAGAGAAGCAAAGCACCATGTCATGGAGACAGCTCTCTAATCTTACATAAAAGCAGCTTTCTGAAAAGCTTGAAGTGTTCAGATGGAGAGAGGAATGGTCACAGCTTACGCTTAGGAGGGTTTATTTATGGAATGGCGTATACCTACCTCTGTTTCAGCCATATCCTTTGAACAATCTCCACCTGATACTCACAGGCAAGTTCGTTCAGCATTTTTTCAGCAATACAAAGCGTAATACACACAAAACTCAGCATTACAGATAGATCCATGGTTACAGCGAAAGATCAGTAATGAGGGGAAAAGCAAGTAAACTGTGAAAGCAGTCTGCTTGCTTTGATTCAAAAAATATTCCTGCATTTGGTACATACAGCTGCTGTGTGAAAAGAATAGGTGTTAGTCAAAAGGAATGAACAAGCTCTTCTGATCGTACTTTTCAATTAAAATACATTTTCAGAACAAGTATATTCATCTGAGATTTAAAGAAAAATCGGTTTTGAAACACAAGGAAAACACAGAGTTAAATTCACCGTATTTACCTCAGAGGAGTTGTCCTCTGGGATAATTTTAGACCTTCTGACTCAATTTGACTCCAGCAGGGATAAGGGATTGGATTGGAAGAAAGTACCATTTTCAGCTGAAATGGCTGCAGGGAATTAACCCACCTAATGAACGGACAGAGACAAGGTATGATCTGTAGCAGGATACACACCCGGGGAGATGGACAGTCCAGAGGCAGACAGACACAAATGAAGGAAATACAAAGCAGAAAGGAAAGAAAAAGCATCTGATCTGGAGAAGTCCCTGCAGAACGGTTCTATGTCTCTGGTTGAACAAAGGAAAAAGTAGATAGGGAAACAAATTAAGTTTCACTCAAACCTCAGCTTCAGAGGGACTGATAGACGTAAAGAAGTCTCTGAATACCAAAGATCTCTTTTTGCATTCACATAAGGTATGCATTTAAGTGCTCAGCTTTTGCCATTGGAGACCTTAGGTGCTAATGATGAATAAAAATCAATCTAAATAACATCTGACATGATGAAAAGTATCAGAAGGTCCACTAAATTTGCTGCTGTTCTGTCTCCAATCACTTCTGTGAAGCAGGGAATTACTTTCTCTGTCCCTTTATGTGTTATTCATTTATTTACTTACTTCAGAACAGACATCTAGACCTCTAAACACTCATAAAAGTAAAATAGAAAAAGGAATAAAAAGCACAGTGCAAGAGAAGAACAAACGGTCACAGCCAAGACCAGGTGCACTCAAATACAGTCACACGGTGAATAGAGGTATGCCATTACCATCATCTTATCAAACATTCTGGAAGAAAAGATGAGCTTTTCTGCATTATGTTTGCTCAAAGAAACACGCTCCTGCAAGAGGCTGTTCTTTTTTTTCCTTCTGATTGTCAAGTTTCAAGTGTTGAAGAAAAAAAATAACTCATTCTGCTGATAAGTTACGAGGCTCCAAAAATGTTCTGTGGCCATCTGAATTGCTGCCTAGAGACTTCCACCAGTCTCTGACTACTCTGATATGTACCGCCCAAACCTGCTAATTAGCGAAAGCGCCTCTGAAGATTATACCACCAAATAGATGCAAATTACTCTTCTAATTTCTTTCTTTATTACATTCCTTGTTTCCTTTGATGTTGTAACGCCTTTTTCTCCCCATGACAACAGACTAGCAATGGCTGATAACATCTTGAAAGTAATGGCTAATATTTGAAATTTTATTTTTCAGCTTCTGACTTTTAGGCACTTTTCTTTGACCGTATTTTGGATTTCATCTTTCTCTGCAGCTTTCTCCACTCTTGCAAGAATTTTCTTTGGCATTTAAGCACTCTTCACTCTTGTTCTCTGCTTTCACTTCTCCTTTTTTTTCTTTTTTTTTCTTTTTCTTCTTCTTTTTTCTTCATTATTCATAGAATCATAGAATCATGGAATGGCCTGGGTTGAAAAGGACCACAGTGATTATCAAGTTTCAACCACCCCGCTCTGTGCAGGGTCGCCAGCCACCAGACCAGGCTGCCCAGAGCCACATCCAGCCTGGCCTTGAATGCCTCCAGGGATGGGGCATCCACAACCTCC
>PPHD01031682.1:0-10000 GCA_002909625.1 Bambusicola thoracicus
CCAGAGCTGTCACTGAGACATCTCCTGAGTGATGTGTTCCACTGGAAATTACACAGCTGCTATGTAACAACATGCCAAAATCAAACAAACACACAAATGCTAAGAAGTATATGCATGTTTAATGGCTAGGGTTTACTTCTCTCTAAAGATTCAGGTATTTGAGCACCAGTAATGAAGAAAGGGGCATTAGCAGAATGGAAAACGAACATGTCTGTCATTACAGGAGGTTCAGACAGACAGAAAAGACTCAGCGCTGTTGCTTACAAACTCACTGCCACAAACAGCACCGAACTCTTTGTAACTACAGCTTGTGGCTGTGAAGATAACTACTGCTTTACACAGCTGGCCACGAGAGTTATGCAAAAAACTTTTCTTCTAGATATGGGAACAGAAAAGCGGGTAATACGTGAAGTTTTGTTATGTAATTGTCATGAGGCACGTTCAGGTTCCAGCACCGACTTGCCAGTTGCAGCGAGCAGCACATGCTCGCGCAGGCAGCTCCTCTCAGCAGGTGTGTGGTGGCCCCTAGTGACACACAGCTCCATCTGCACGGCATTTCTGCACGAAAGCGTGGCTGAGATTCAGCGCGGCGGCAGCCAGCCCGGGTACCTGCACCTCCCTGAGACTGCCAGCGTCAGAGAGCCGACTGGAGCTGGGACTGCGTGCTGAGCTGTTTGTGCTGGGCGCTGCCGGGACCCCGAGGGCTGTTGTTTTATAAGAGAGAGGGAGAAATTCCACAACAATGTCATTGCGTGCAGTGCAGTACTTGTACCTATCTTTTACGGTGTACTATCAGAGTATGCATATATTTGCACAGGGCCATGGAAATTGTATTTGCTTCCTGAACGACACACACATGTTGGGAGGAGGTCCTGCATGGTCCACGATCCCGTGGGCCCTTCCAGCTCGGAGTATTCTGGGATTCCACTGTTCTGTGCCACATCTTCTCACGGCTATTGAGCTGTCCCAGCTTTGTGCTAGCTTTAAGCTGCTTCATACAACTGCTTACAAACCTTATTTCCACATGCACAGACGTTCAGCAAACGTTGCCATTGGTTGCTCTCACACCTAGGAGAATATTCTGCACCTTGCTGATTTTTTCATCCTCTGCCCCCTAATTCTCATGGTTCCCACAAGGGAAAAATTCCTACCGGCGGTCCCTCAGATTACATTAATGCTGACACTTGTAATACTTTCAAGGGGGGGGAAAAAAGAGTGTTCATTTGTGTGGCCGGGAGCTGTTTGCCTTGGCACTGACTATGGTTCTATTCGAGGACAGTGGCTAAGACAGGACAGGCAGCTCCCGGCTCCCATCCGCAGTCAGTGGCTGGGGAAGGATGCATCCAACACGCTGTCCTACTCACCGCTCAAATCTGCAGCACTTCCTCAAGTATTGTACAATTTAACATCATGTTTAAATCTGCCTCTGATCAAAAACTCACTGCAGAAAACAATAAGGTAGAGTGTTTTGATTAGTAGAACACTTTCACTGGGCAAAAGGTAAAAGGAGAGGGAAATGAGGAAAAAATACGTGTGTGAGGTAAGATGTGTAAGATCTTGCACTGCAGATGTTCAGGGATTGAGTGAAGGCAGTTAATTAGTGACCTCATCTGTCCCTCTGTCTTGGTTACGGTGCTTTTGTAGCTCAGACAAGCACCACTCACCTGTTTGGAGAAAAACCCTCTGTTCTCAGAACACAGCAGGGATAAGAGCCAGAAAGCTCCATCCTTTTTGCCTTCCCGTGAACCCAGCCAGCCCGTTCCCACTTAGTGGCTCTCAGATAGAAGAGACCAAAGCGGAACAGGTCCCAGTACCAGGTGCAAAGGAGGAGCTTCCCTGCAGGCTGCAGGGTTGCTGTGCCCTGTGGAGTGCTGCTTCCGAGATCGAACACAATGAGTCTGAATCACAGTCTGCAAAACGCAAAATCTCTCTGTTTACTGTTTGCATTCTAGGGTGCAGCATTAACAGATGGTGCAAATGGCGTTTGCTTTCAGGGTGGAGAACTGTCCTAAGTATCCTTTTCCGCTCTTTCAGAAAAATCTGCTTTCAGAAGCTGCCATTGGCTCGTACCCACAGAGCAGCAGACTGCCCTGAACGCCCACCTTGCTGCTCTCTTGCTTCTAAAGCAGACATGTGGCACAAATGAGGAAGCCACGTCTCCTCACAGGCAGGTTATGAGGGGAAGGGGGGAACTTTTCAAACACAGAAATATGGATTTTGGCTGGAATACTGCTGAAATACTGAACATAGAACTCCTCTTCCTTGAACGTACTTTGCACAGTGGAAGCCCTTTCACAACTGTACTGTAAAAGACCTGATGGAAATAAATTCTTACAACACAAAACCTGAGCTGAAACCAACCATGCGGTCACGGGAACTAATAAGCAGGCACTGCATTTCACCATTAAAGCGGATCATCACTACAGCCTGAACTAAAAACCCCTTTTCTTTAGTTAAACCTTTAATTCAGCCAAAAGGAAAGCCTGTGCTCCAGCGACCGGCTGCTCAAACCCGTGCCAAAGCTGGGTGTGTCTTTCTTCCTGGAACTCCCATGCCTGGTTACCTCTGGCTGGTTAGTGACTAATACCAAACGGCATGCACACGCTATCAGAACCTCGTGTGGGTTATCTTCATAGCTCTCTCAATGTCCGTCACGAAGGTGACTGTCCTCCAGGAAATCAAACAACTCACTGGTGTTGCTATGAGCAGTTATTATGACTACACACAAACCTTCAGACCGACCCACCGCTGTGCAGTGCAGCGTCTGCACTGGCTGTGCTCTACGGAGTGCTCACAGCCACATCTCCCATTGGAAACGGCACTGCTAAACTGAAGTACCTCCACAGCGTTAACAGCACTGCTTTCACGCCGATCACACCTGCAGACATCAGACAGTGTCATATTTTTAAAGTTTCTCAACAGCTATTCAGCTCCCCTACTGTCACAGTTGTTTCTGCGAACAGAAATAAGGCAGCCCACGTCCTCCCAGACGGTATGGGGGCCCAGTCGAGCGGGAGCAGAGGGCAGCAGTGGCTGTGAGCAGGAGCAGGCACAGCCTGGCAGCGCCCTGTAGCACCGTGCTGCCAGAGCCATGGGCCCTCCTCTTCACCCCAGCAGTTTTCAATGGTTTAAAGACATATTCGGTGTATTCCACGACAAAATAATGTATGGAGCGATAAAACCTCACCTATGGTGTCAGTTGTACCTACATGGAACCCAACTTTAGTAAATTCTAAGACAAAGCAGAATGTCTACTAAAAACAGGTCATCGAAGAGTGCTGTAAGAGATCCAGGCAGTGAAATACACAGCCAGAAGATGGAACTGTGGCAGGATCTTTGCTGTGTTCTTCTCGTGGTTTTAAAGATGTCAGCTCTGTCCTACTGATGGAAATGATTCCTATTCCGTGCAGATAGAACAGACCCGCCCTGAGTGTCTATAGCAACAGGCCAAGTGACCTGGCTAGTGTACTTTGACTGGACCTGCCATAAATGTTTTTCAGACATTTATGCTTTTCAGCTACACCCAAAGCTCAAGGTCCAACGACAATTCAGATAGCTGAATGTACACTTTGCATCTTCATGAAAAGGAGCTCTGCTCTGAATGCTCTCATTTTGCTTTGAAAAATGCATCTTTCCAGAACAGCTGACCTCTGCCATGCCACAGGACCAATCAGACTATTAACTTAACTGCATATGTATGTATGAGTATGTAACTTAATGGAGCAGAACTGGTCCCACAGAACCCCATGCTCAGTTCTCAGAAACCAGAGGATGCTTCCAAGATGCAGCGCAGAGCCCCCAGAGCTCAGCGTGTCACCAATTTCCTTGTCTCAAGAATAAAGACCAGTATGTACGGCAGCTCTTTTTCACCAGTATAAACAATACATGTTAATTGTTCTACCTGACTAGCTATACATTATTAATGCACTGAAGTACACTAAATGCAATGCCCCAAGGAACTACACCTGCTCTGTCCTGCTGCACACCTGCTGCCTGCTTTTGTGCAGTGTTAGTAACTCCCTCAGCTATCAGCCTCTTCACTCACTTTCCATTGTATCTCTGCATTTCACATCTCAGAAGTACATATGTTGCAGCTGGAGGAACTACTCAAAACACAGCTGCTTGGGTTTCTTTGTGTGCTGAACAGAGGCAGCTGATTTCCCGTCAGTGGCAGAGCAGCCAGCAGCAGAACTGGCCAGAGGGCACAATGTGCTGAGCACGTTGCCAGGGCACGCTCTGCTCTGCTTTCACTTCAGCCATGCAGGAGGGCTTGGAGCTAGCTATGCTGGAAGCTTGACCTCAACACTATCACTCTACAGACATCAGCATCTCACATGTACAATAAAGTGAGCAATCAAGGTGGTTCTGATATCTCTATGGCTTTGCCTGCTCACAAAGCAATACATTTCCTGCCTCATCTCAACCACGCTGCCACCCAGTTCAACTTCTAAGGGCTTTCTATCACTAACAAGTGTACATTCAGTGCAAGCAAACTATGCCATTAATTTTCGCAGCATTAAAATCACTGTTTTGTGCCCACTATAAAATGAATTAAGGTGGTAGATAAAAATGCCACCTTTCTATTCATTTCAAGACCTTTCTACACCATCCTCAGGCCCAGGTGATGGCACACACAACAGCAGTAAATACATGACTGAGATACAAGTATTTAAAGTCTCTTGTCACATACGGTCAACTCATTTTAATTTCATAACCTGCACATGGGGTTTGTTGGACAATGGCTGCATAGAGACAGCTGCTATAAATGGTTCAGCAGCTCGTTTGTGTTTTATCTATTATTCAAAATAAAAACGAAGAAAGCCAAATTATCCGAGGAGTTTTTTTCAAACGCAGATGAAGAGATTAAAACCCTTTGCACTACAGAGTGCGGGGACAATGTCCTGCATGCTATTTGTGCTGACACCAATTACAGCATGCGTCAAGAGAGGTGGGGTTTACAACCACCGTGCTTCCTCTTCCAAAGACAATATAAGGTTTACAGAGCACACACCGCACTGCTCCAGCTACTCGCTGTTGTAGAGTCAGCCGCTTCATCTCAGCAGAAGGCACAATGTCATTCTCCACACAGAGCTTCCAGCTGGGCACGGCTGCCCACCTGCAGGGCGCAGCGCCCGGTGGCAGCGCTCTGTCCGTCAGGAACGCGGCCGTGCAGCGGATCCAGGCGCCCAGCGTCTATGGCGGGGCGGGCGGTTATGGCACCCGCATCTCCAGCAGCAGCGTCCGCAGGCAGAGCTCCAGCGGTGCCTTCCACTCCAACATCTCTGACAACGACCTACTGCTCTCTGGTAATGAGAAATCAACCATGCAAAATCTAAATGACCGTTTGGCTGCCTATCTGGAGAGGGTGCGCTCTCTGGAGAAAGCAAACTCCCTGCTTGAAAAGCAGATCAAGGAGTGGCATGAGAAGAATACAGTGGGCATAAGGAGTGACTACAGCTCATACTTCCAAACAATCGAGGATCTTCAAAACAAGGTAAGATCTCATACAGCCATCTATAAGAGCGTGAACTGCAACTTTGGGGAAGATAATAACCTACTGTGGAAAAGCTGCTGTTTCAAATTGGAACTGTCTCAGCTGGGAACAGGAAATGCTTAATTTGGGCCGGATACAAATTAGCGACAGACTTTCTCATGTTTAAGACTCACTCGGTGTCCTTTGTGAGTTCTACTACCACCACTTTATCCCTTTTCAACCATTCCTTTTTAGATCAGTGCTGCACAGTTGGAAAATGCGAAGCTTGTCCTGCAGATTGACAATGCCAAGCTGGCTGCTGATGACTTCAGGCTGAAGTAAGTTCCGTGCACTGCCTGCACTCCATGTTCCCGTTACTCAGGATAACGTCCAGTTATTAGTATCAAAGCTGAGAAGTAAACCACAAAGCCCACTAAAAATGAATATTTTAGGGCTCAGGCTGTGGAAGTTACTGATCTGATATTTCTGTCAAACTGCTGCACTTCGGTGATAACAAAAGAAGCCTTGTTTTACAGGTATGAAAATGAGCTCTTGCTCAGGCAAAGTGTTGAGAGTGACATCAATGGGCTGCTGCGAGTCCTTGACGACCTGACCTTAACCAAATCAGACTTGGAGTCGCAGATTGAAAACGTGAATGAAGAAATAGTTTTTCTGAAGAAGAACCATGAGGAGGTGGGAGCAGCAAAACTGTCATTGTTTTTGTTTTGCTTTGTTTTTTGTCAGACATTTAAGAGTTAATTCTGTTTCTATAATTTTGAACTTCTGTCAATATTTAGGCCTGAAATCTCACTTTAGCTGATGCTAATGCAGTGCTCAATGTTGTAGGAGGTTGACAGACTGCGCAAACAAGTGGGCGGCTCGGTTAACGTAGAGGTGGATGCTGCTCCAGGTACTGATCTTGCAAGTATTATGGAAAACATGAGACGGCAGTATGAAGAAATGGCAGAAAAGAACCGCCAAGAAGCCAAGGAGCGATTTGAAAAGCAAGTAAGGTCAATTGCTTGAACATCAGCAAGAGCCTCTGCCGTGTTTGGTCACCGCTTACAGTCCTTCCATTTTCGTATTTCAGACAGAAGCGCTGAACCAGGAAGTAGCAATCAATGTAGAACAGCTGCAAGAACAAAGGAGAGAGGTCACAGATCGGAGACAGATCTGCCAGAGCCTGGAGCTGGAATTACAGACCCATCTGAACATGGTATGTAATAAACTGCTCTGGAAATAAGGCCCATGTTTAGAAGACGGTTATAGAAATAAATAAAGAAACTGAGACATCTTTCAAAATGTAATCTTAAGGACAAAATGTATCCTCTTGAACAATAAATCTCTGTTCTTTTTCACCACTGCAGAAGAAGTCTTTGGAAGACTCTCTGGCTGAAACTGAAGCACGTTACAGTTTTCAGTTGGCTCAAATACAGGAAACAATTGCCAGGTTAGAGGCTCAGCTGAGGCAACTGCGGGCTGACATGGAGGCACAGAACACGGAGTACAGCATCCTGCTGGACATCAAGACTCGCCTGGAACTGGAGATCGCCACGTACCGACGTCTGCTGGAAGGAGAGGACGTCGGGTGAGGAAAGGGGCTCCGGCAGCTTCGCGCTGCTGATAGCAGTGTAGATGTTCTCTAAATTCTCAGACAGTAACAGTGGTAAAATCTGTCTTACGCCAACTGGTTTTTGAAGGAAAAAAATCTGCCCGTTGCCCGGCTCTCAGCTGCAGGCTCCAAGCAGGCTGCAGTCTGTGCTCCTTCAGAAGCTGCTGCAGTTTTCAGATCAGTCTGTGCCAACCTCTGCACGGGTACATACTGTTACTCTTCTTGAGCTGAGCAGCTTGATACCGCCCACACTCCATGAATAAAAGCGATGCAGTTTTAGATCAACTTTTCCATAACAGAAACCCGGGGCACATTGTTTTGAACTGCTTTAGGCAGCACAAGTACCTGATCACATTAGAGCAAGGCACTCAGTGAGCGCATGCTGACCTCCTCTTGCAGTCCATGGCAAGTTCTGGAGCCTGCGCAGGATTCTGTTCTGCTGTACTTTTGCCACCAGTAGCTGAGCTACTTAAATACGTAGGAGGTGCAAATGAGCTGACACTTATTGTCTGGATAGTCCGGCATCCCTTGCTCTGCAGTGCACAGAGACCTGTGACAGAGCACAGAGCAGCACAAGCAGAGAGCGATGCTTCCTCCGAAGGTCCTCCCTGTGCAGCAGTTCTGGCTCAGAAACCAGGTTGGGCAAATCCTCATGAGCTGAAGTTGCAACGCTGCAGAAATTAGTCTGCAGGTTAATCTCACCTATAGCCAATGCTTAACAAAATTTACTTCAGCACTGAAAACTCATCTAAACACATGAGATGGGTTTAACGAACATCCTGATGAAAGGAAATTTACCTGTTTTGATTAAAGGTGCAGAAAACATACCAGGTTGTTTCTTCACAATGTCACACACAATTTATTCACTCTTTTCTGTTTACAATCTGAACAGGTTTGTCCAAGAGGATGCACTTACAAGCGAACATGAAAAAGGTATGTTGCATAAGCATGTATTTTCGATGGCTTCCTGTTTAAATGGCATGGACTTAAGCAGCCTGATTTTTAAAAGCGCAGTTTCAGAGCAAATAATCAACCAGTGAAATCTGAAAACAAGAAAGCAATCAACTGTTTGAATAGGTGACCTCCAGGGGTTATACAAGCCCTGCTTTTATGAACGTAACCCAGGTGCCAAAGGTAAAACCACAGACTTCTCAAAGGGCCGGATGAATGGCAAGGTTATGGAATTCCTTTCTGAAGGCTTTCAGAGGCATCTGCTTCTCTCCACTGACTGCACAGGGAGATGAGGCTCCTAAATGAAGTGCACACATTTTGACAGCAAAAAAATCCCTGTGTAAGCAAGTTGCTAGTTTTCAGGTTTGCAAATCTGTGCTAATCTGAAGCAAAAGCATAATGATGAACAGTTACGTAGCACAATGTCCAGAATAGTATCATGGGTAACATACAGAATGTCAAAAGGAAGATAAACCATATCCTGTATCTCCCAAAAGTTTACTTCCTAGTGACTGTGCATTGAAAAGATGCCTTTGTCTATTTTCTCATTAGTGAAATTGCTGCCAGTACTACAGTAATAGCATTCTGTCAATACACACTCCATCTTTATTAATTGACTGCTCGATTTTGTTACCAGAATCAAGTAAAATTAAAAAGATCAAGACAATTGTGGAAGAGGTGGTTGACGGCAAAGTCGTGTCCTCTCAGGTTAAGGAGATTGAGGAGAAGATGTGAGCGGCGCCAGCGGAGGGGAGACCACCAAAATGGCACCATTAAACTTCATACAGAAACCAACGTAATTCTCCCCGAAATCCGCAAGGTTTGAAAAATGCCAAATTCTCAAATCTCCGACCATCTAGTTTTTCATCTTTGTGTGTGTGTTTGTTAATAAAACCAATCATTTTTGCCTTATGCAGCGGAGCATCCAGAGTAGATTTACATTTGAAAAAGCATTAAAATGTTGATTCAGTGCATCTATTCTGAATGTGAACTATCACTGCAGTGCATTGGAGACTCACTTCAATAAATGTGATTTGCAAATCAGAAGAAATGCCAAGTTTCATTTCATAATAAATTAAAATGCAAAACTGAAGCAGCCTTCTCATTAATTGTCATTCTCTGGGAATTTCCGCGTTGCCAAAGAGCTCTGATCACCAATAATACAAACTGCCCATCCGTTCTGAACTGAAAGAGTACCACATCTGTCAGGCCCTTCTCAGTCACTGCTGCACGTATCTGCTGAGCCCTTCAGCCCAAGGAGTCGGCGCTTCCTCCTGACACAAACACACAGCTCTTTACTGAAATCTCACCTGTCCAATGCATTATTATGATCGTAAACAGCTGCCAAAGAAAATAATTCTTTGCTTTCTCAGTCCTGAGTCACTGATATCAGGCTATCAATTCATTTCTACATAAATGCTTCACTTAAACTTTTGATCGACTGCTCTTACCACAGTTTGCCACCGCCTGCCCTCCCCACAAACCACACCTGTGCTCCTGGATGCACATTAATTAAAGAGGAGTAAAATTCCATTGACAAATCCAGTGATATAATTAAGACAGGACAAAGGAAATCAATGTTTTGTTTTTCAAAATAACTTAGAAATAAAAGCATATTAATTTTGAAGAGATTCCAGCTCAAAGCTTCCAACCCTCTAGAGCTATGTTTGCTCTTCAGATGTATATTACAAAAGGCACAAAGCAGAAAAAGAACTGGCAGGCATTTCTGTGCCAGGCTTTTGTGTCCAACTGCACCAGACAGATAAGAACAAACTGTAACGCAACTGCAACAGGAAGTGTGATTTTGTGAATTAGTGCAGATCCAACCGAGCTGCTCCAGGAGCCCCAGCACAGCGTGGGAGGGGAGAACTGCGACCGGACTGATTTGCCAGAATTCAGCACTTTTGTATTTGGCCACGCGTAGATCATAAAGGCTTCAAGCAGACGTTGCTATTGGAGCACAT